>JARHVA010007123.1:0-270000 GCA_037957365.1 Torreya grandis | reverse complement strand
GGAAAGAAAGAAAATTCAACTGATATGTTTTTATGTATTTCAAATAGTAATAAATTAATCATTTTCAGCATTATACCAATAATGTATTGCATTTTTTTAATGGTTATTTTATATTTGAATTTAAATATTATATTAAATTAATACCTAAAACAACCATAAGGATATCAACAACAATATTGTTGTATGATAAAAATGTTTTAATAGTCTTAGTATAAGATGATAAAAAATCATTGTATGTCAAATTATTTTTGAAAATATTTATGATAAATAATTTTGTACAATAAAATAGATACCCTTTGATTCATTGGTCCAAATTAATGTAAATATATTATTATAATAATATGAAGTAACTATTCAATAGTTCTAAATATATATATCTATGGATTCATCGATAGAAAAATTATCAATATTTTCTGTCTTTTTCTATTGAATAATTAAACATTTTAAGAGAGATACCTTAAATACAATTTCCTTGGTACCTTCATGAGAAATACTATACATGTACTAAAAAATATTAATTATAATGGCCATATATTGAGTGTGATTCATTGTATAGTTATTATATTTCCATGAAGGGATTTAATTCAACATCATTATTTCTACTAGTTATATAGCCATTGTCCACATCAAAATATATCTTATGAATTTTGAAAATGTCTTTATCACACTCTAAAACCATTATCATGGATAATTAATTACTTTAGTGGATGAATATTTGTGTAGACACTCAAATTTGGTATTAGACACATAAATATTTTAGATATGACCAATATTTAACATACTTGAACTATGCACACATACATGAATCTTGTTCATACTATTCCTTATCCATTCATCCATATATAGACTTGATCTTATTGAATTCATATTAAAGTTACATAAGGTTTCCATAATCTTATCCTAAATAACATAATATCATTATTAAAATTTATCCTAATCTCTTATCACTATTCATGTTCTTTAGACATGTCCACACTTCCTTAGATAGTATCACACTATAGATCTAGTCACATGGGTTGGATCTATCTACACACCCTTTAAAAATCATTCTTATAAATCCAAATTATTCACATGGGTTATAATGTATGTTTCACAAGCTAATTGAGAGAAAAATACCCAAATAATCAGCTACATAAATATATCAACCCTAGGCTTATTCCTATCTATAATTTCTTTATCTATAATTGGAAATCATTATACACATTAAGAGGGGGTGGGTGTAGGGTGATGAGGGATGTGGATAGACAAAATGAATTGTTGAGACTATACTTAAAATTTATTTTATAATTAATTTTAAAATTTAATTAAGATGGAAAATTGAAAGTGAAAGTGTTTTCACCTTAACTTCAAAAAAATATATACAAATTTTCCTCAAATGTAACCAATGATGTGTATATTTTTTATATATAAGCTTTACAAAAAAATTATAAATTGTTAAAAAATAATTAAAATATTTGTAACGATATAAACATGAACCATAATGATGTATGTTAAACATAAATTAAGTAATAATTAAAATTAATGATATAATGTTAAAAAATTAATTTGTTCAAAAACTATGTTCTCCCGCCTAGAATCTTATTTAATGTTTATAAAAAAACTAATATGCCTACTCAAATGTGTCCCTAAATTTAATAAAACATATACATTTATAAAAATTCATGTTGGTTGGTTTAAAATAGGTTTTTGGACTAGGTTCAAATCATCCAAGCCTAAAACCAAGGTAGTTTTGGAGGTAAATTTGTGTAGTTTAAATTTATAGTTATTATAATGGTTTATGCCCTTTATAAAAAATTTACACACTTTAAATAAGGGCATAGACCCTTTATAAATGGGGCACACCATTATGTAAAGGGTGTACACCTTGCTTGCAACAAAAACTTCACTTACATATATTGTGATGTTGTTAAATACTACTATAAAGTTAGTGTGTGCTATTTAAAAGGGTGCATACCATTGTTAGTTCCTTAAATTTAAATATAAATTCTTATCTCTACTATTTTTACTCAACCATTTCACATTTTACAAGCTTTGAACTAGTTTTAATAATTGACAATTTACAAAGTCTTCATTCACTTTGTCTCAATTATTATAAACTCATTAAGTTTTTATTAAATTTTTTAATCTTAATTACACTTAAAATCATAAATATAGAGAATGGGTCTGGTTAATCACCATGAAATAATAATTAAGGAGATAAAAAATAAATAAATTAAAGTCAAGAGAGAAAAAATTAAAAAGAGAAGTACATAAGAGAGCATCCATAAGAACTTCTAAACAAGGTGAAAGTATTTATTCCACTCCAAGTAATATTTTAATTGAAAATATATTTCCCAATTTCATGTAATTTAATTTAGAAACATGTTCAAGTGAGATTAGAGTTTATCAATCCTAGTTGAGTTATGAAACTCAATATGCAGTACATGTAATTAATGAATTTATATTGAGTGATGAAACACATGGAGAAACAAAATATAATGAAATTTATATCCATAATGAAGTTTTTGAGAATGATGATAATTAACATCATGTAATTATCCCAACTTAAATCTCTCCAAATGAAGAGATTATTTTTTCTTTTAGAGTCTAATGTTAACATAGGATTGAATATCCCTTATATGGTTGAAGTACTAACACCATTAAATGTAATAAATAATCTAGCTCCTACACCAAAACCTTTAAAGATAATATAATGAACTAAGATATTTTATTGAAATATATGCGAAGATATTAGAACCTATGCAATGTTAAATTTCAGAACATATATTTAAACATCACACTAAACTTTTATGGGATTATGCATTTGAGATAAAACTCGCACAAAATGATGTAAATTATTTGATCAATTGATGAAAATGAAAAAAATGTGCCCTTTATCATCCATAATTTAGGGTTAAGAACAAAAAATCCATAGGGAATAAATAATTAAACAGTAAATAATTTAAGTAATGCATTTAATTAAATAGGTAAAAACATTGAAACATATATAATAACTTGGTAGGATGAGTAATGACAAAGTCTCTAGTGCATAGGAAATCATATGGAGACCAATTTATTAGTCAAACAAGTAAAACCTTGAAATTAAATAGGAAAACTCTAATTACAAGACTCAATGACCCTTTCCTCACATATTATTTGCAGTTTATTGGTAGAATATCATAAAAAAACAAGGTATTAATTGAAATAACAAGACATTTGATTGAATTATTTTGGCATGACATCACAAGGGTCTCAAAGACTAAAAAAGATGGTAAAATAATAAAAGGTTCAAAAAACTGTGAGCCACATATGAAAGACTTTTTGGACATGACCCAAATAGTATTCTATAAGAAGTTTCTTGAAAACATTAATGGATAATTGGTAATTAACCAAAAGTAATTTGAGATATGTAAGCCTTTGTATGTTAAAATCACTTATATTTTAAATATACATGTTAAATTTTATATGTATTATAGTGTTTTTCATCACATATGTTATCATTTATATAATGATTAGATTATGTAGGAATGTATGGTGGATTCTACACCAAAAACATTAAGAGAGTTAGTCCTAAGTATTTTGTGTCAAATACCTAAGTGGAAGTTTATTTTTTATAAGGAATGTTTATATGGAATATGTAACACTTATGGTCATTTTTCACATTTGACCAAATTTACACATGAGGAAATTTCACAAGTGTAAATCTATAATGTGTGTATTAAAGGATGGAAAAGAGTTATCAAGATGTGAATTGGTCACAACCCATGTATATGTATCTCATTTCATAGTTTAACTCAATAAGAATACTATTTACTAATATGTAAAACACACACAGCAAGAAAAATGGTTAGATTATCAATTCAAGTTATTCAAGGACAATTTTCCACTTAGTACCATTGTTTTAGTTGTGGAATTTGCTAAAAAATACACACTACAACCACAAAATGAAGTTTAATCCCAATAATATAATTTAATTCAAGTTGTAATTTTCATGCATATTGCATTTAGACATGAAACTAATAGACATAATATAGTAAAAATATTTCGAGGGACTTCCACTTTTACATAAGTGATAACATATCACATTATTCAAAGTTCATTCAAGACTTTGAGATGTTTTATATAAATATGAATGCAAGATGTTCAATAAACACTACATTTGGATATAAAACCGTATAAGATAATTCAATAATTCTTGAATTTTTTACTAATTGAGCAAGATGCATAAGAAGAGCATTAAATTTATGTAGTTTATTTAAGTCTAGGCATGGAAAAAGGGATCATGATGGTGTTGGTCCATGTATAAAAATAGCCCTTAAAATTTATCAAGATAAGTACAAGGATGGTATTTTTTTGAATGATACTACAAGTATTAAGGTTTGGTATAATGAAATAATTTCTCATGAATCAAATAAAGTTTATCATGTGTGAATATTAATTTAGTTAATGGAATAAAAAAATAAGGAAATGTATAAATATTATAGTATTGTACTTGGATAGAGTGATTTCCACTCATTACAAAGCTCAAATTCTAGTTCATGGACTATTTATACTAGGGGCATGGCATGATTTTGTTTAGACTGCGTGTAATTTTATTGGAATGATTGTTAGTTAGAAGAATGGGTTGAATAATAGTGTGTAAGCCCCTAATGAATATGGATGTTATTCATTCATTACAACCAATAGGGGATCATGAAATGACATTAAAAACTAACTTTGATCACATATCAAATGTTGTGCATCTAGTTACACATTATTTATAATGTAAATGTAACCTCAAACATCAATAATATTTTAATTTTTGCATGCATGCCATTTAAAATTTATAACACTTCAAATGAAATACATGTTTTTACAATAATTCCACCTGAAGACAATGATGAGGGAACAAACTAATACTTGTATTACTATGTAACAAAAAAAAATTTAACCACAACTGTCATAGATGGGGAAGACCTATTTTATTCCACTAGATCTTTGGTAGTTAAAAGAACTTAGATACAAAGATATTTTCATGAAAAAGTAAAATAATGTTTATATGAATAATTTTAACTACATAGGGAGATACTTCACTATTAAAATTTGATTATTTACAAAAATAGTCAATTGATCAAACTCCATGGAAAGCCTCTCTAGAAATGTTTTTAAAAAGTATATACACAATATTTTTCACTTTATAATTTATTGATGTTTTCTCTTGATGAATTGTCAACACAACAATCTCCTTGAGTGCACACATTAAATGGTAAACCAAGAATATAGTGGGAAAGGCTTATGGTATTTTTGAGATATGTTTCTATTATGTAATTATTATATTATTATTTATGTAATTTTGACCTATTTTAAGTGTCTATCCAATTGTATCTCATGTTTATCTCTTATATTGATTTGTTAACTTCCCTATATCTTACAATATTGACCTAGTCAATACAATTTTTTTAGCTTAAACCTTTTTGTACTATATCAAATCACCTAATGCAATTATGAGTGTGTTTTCTAAGATTTTTACTATATCAACATAACTGATACCATTTGATGTTGGCTAACATATTCAAAATGTATCATTCAAGATAATACCATCGATTTAGAGTTTATAATTGGTTTTGGGTATTGGAACACTATATATGGGTCATATTTCATTCATATAATATCACATAACACTCACTTTATTTTCACTCACATTTCTTACCTATGTACCATTTTAGAGATTCAATGTCTTATAACCTTATCTTAAGGAGTCTTGTCTTGATGCTTTCATAAAATCTCAATAGGAGTCATTAGGAGTTCCTAGCTAAATATATCTAGGTCTTCATCCAACCATTTTAGGTCTTTAACCTTCAAATTTCTATTTAAAATCTCTACTTGAGCCAAGGGGATATTAAATAATCGATGGGTCCATTCCAAGGTAAGCATTTATATCCCTACACTCTTTCATTTATTTAATTAGTAAATTATATATTTTTATTGCTTCATGGATAGATGTATGTATATACCTATTTAGGATCTTTATACTAAAAATATGTTGTAGCCATATGATTTATTATACATTCCATAAATCACTTTAGGTTGCATAAACCCCAATTTGGCTGACCATTGAACCTTACCAATTTATAATCATTCTAACCCGTAATTTATTTTATATGTTTTACAATAATTTATCATTATTGAGGTCTTCTAAGAGCTACATTCTTATGCCATAGGCTTATGATTTTGAACCTTTCCCTCTTTAAATTTATGTTTTAGGTTACCCTTCACAATATTTACATAAATCATTTGGTCCTTACCTGATTATCTAAGTATCATAGGATCTATTTTATTGACATTATTTTTGTCCTAGTCTATTGAGATAAAGTGGATATTTGTAGGTAATCCTAGCTAGTGCAAACATTCTAGTGAAGCCAACGTGAACCTTATCCCTCCACTGATTGGATTAGTTTCATTTTTTTATTTTAAATTATTAGAAAAATATTTCAAACCATCAACCTAACTATTTAAACCAACTTTATATAGTTTTATGCCTTTCTAAAAATGGTATTGATTTTCATAATATAGTTTTGTGTTTTTATAAATTGTATCGACTATAACAATATTATTTTGTGTGTTTGTATAATTGTATCAACTAGACCTATATAGTTTTATGTTATTAATTTTAATTTATTGTTTTTTAACTATATTTTTCACCCTAATATTATTCTACTTAATTTTTAAATTCATTACATGTTGAAAATATAAAATTTGACATATTTTATTTTCTATCTATAATTTTTTTTGGATTTCCTAGAAACTATGTTCTGAACATTTTAAAACTACATATGAGTTACCATTATGAGATAAATAGTGATATATTTCATTAAAACTATTATTTTATTGGTACTACCTCAATACTCAATCTATTATATGATGTATATAAAACAAGAAATGTATTCACTTACTTTTACCTCTACCAACAACTCCTAGCTCTGAACCTATCTTACTCTAATATAGTTCTTGAATTTTGGTTAAAAAAATATCTATATATTTACCTTAATAAAATTTTCCTCTATTGTTACTATTCATCCTTCACCATAATCTCTCTTTTCATTCTCTTATCAACTTGCACATTAGTCTTGGTTTACTATGTTCTTTCTTGGACTAGGACTCACTTGTCACTAGGTTTCACTCTTGATTTAGTATTCAAACAAGAAAATATATATTAATTTACTTGGGGTTTATTTCCTTTAAAATTTTAAACCACCACCATTACTCTCTCATTTCCCAAAAATAAATACATTTACAATCTCTTTTATATCTTATAAGTGGTCTAACTAACTCTTAACTCCCTCATGTATGTTGGGAGAATCTAACTACCTAACCACCAACCTAATCATCAATATGACTAAGCATATGATTTATTTATGTTTTTAAACACTCTTTAACCCTTATTAAAACCTAAAAAAAAAACTACAACATTGATACTTTTTTAGACAAGGTTAAAGTCTCCTAAAATTTACATGAAGATTTGAAAATCCAAATCAAGGGTTTTGGTAGATAAATGCCAAAGTGACTCTAATTCAAATTTAACATAGTCATAACACCTATGAATGAATATTTAAACCATAAAATTACTATATTGAATCACTCATGACTCAAAACATGTGAAATAGAACAAAATTTATAATGGGTAGTGATTCTCCTACATCATACTACTAAGGAGCAAAAGGAAACTTTCCATGAAATTTATAATTGATCTAAATTTGGTGTTTTATTTAGCATCTCTTTTTCAATGACATCTCCTCCTAGATCCCAAGATCTATTGGAAACATGTATAAATTATTTCCTCTTGCTTAAACTCATTATGGCTCCTCCTTTGTTCATATCTCTATTGCCATGGATCTCCAAATTGATCATGGGCAACTACTTATTGTACTTCTTCCTCAAAATACCTACACATGAAGAAAACAAATTAAAAAAACCAATTCTTGCTTTCTCTCTTGTATTTCACATTGTTCCTTTCCAAATTCTACTTGTTTTTTGGCTATCAACTCTTCTTTATCTTGACTCAAAATTTCCTTCAATGTAAACTCAGTTGCCATGATGTAGTCTTCATCTCCTATTTGACTCAAATCCTATGATTATTGAATTATATGTTTCCATATCTACTTCTCTTCTAATCTATACTCATATATCTCACTTTTTTATTCAATTGGTGCCAAAAAAATTAGCTCTACCTACTAAAACTTAGTCCTTTCAAGTACTTCAACATGTGCTTCTTCTTTATTCTTGATTGCTACCACCTTATAGATGTCAAAAAATTCATTTGATACTATTGCCCATATTTTCCTTGTATCAACACATTAATTATATTCAAGTTAGTCTCATACAACTCATCTTCATCATTTTTCATATCAACACACTCATGAAAAACAACATTGAAATGAATACCTTGTGACTCTTTACTTTCTTCATGGATTTCTTGACTAAAACCTACCTCCTTCTTGATTTTCATGAGGCATGGTGTTTCTCCAAAGTCTCTCTCTCTCTCCTTCATCTTTATCCAATGGTTCACCTTCTTCAGGGTAACATAGAATCATGTCGCCATACTCAGTTGTCCAATCAACTTGTTCCTCATCATTAGCATGTTGTTCATGCTTCCAATATGCTTCATCTTCATTCAATATTTCACCTATATATACACACTCAAAGAATCATTAATAATAATATTTTGAGGATTTTTTTCCCCCTTGATTCTCCTTCTAGGATTCTTTGCTAAAATCTTCATCATCTATCTTCTTTTCTTCTCTATCAACTTTTTGAGAGGCCATCTCAATATACTCTTGATGCATACACAAAATCTTGGTCTCATTTATTCCAAAACTTTCTCTAATCTTGTCAAAAGATCCTTCATCTCATCAATCTCATTCTCTCTCTAATTCTATTTGCTTCACTTACATCTTCTTGTGGCATTCCTCACTCTTTAAGTCCTTCATCTTTCTCTTTCACTCTTTACTCTTCACTATCTTACACTCTCTAGGCCTCTCTCTTGACCTATCTCTTATTGAAAATACTTCCTACTTGCCCTCTCTTTGACCTCACTTGGGTCTCTCTCACTTGAATTTGTCTCTCTTATAGTCTCTTTCTTTCTTGTCCTCAACTAGGACTTCTCTCTCTTTCTTAATATTTTCTTGAGCTTCTTTCTTGGATCTTTCACTAGCTCTCATTTATTTAAGCCTTCTTGGATTAAAGGATCTAGCCACACCTTTAAATTTTATCTCATATATATTTTAACCTCTCCTTCATATACTTGAATCTTCTCCACTCTCTCTTTGAATCTTCATTAGAAATCTCATAACAATCTCAATGTAACTTGCTCTACCTTCTCAACATAATGTTCATGTAAGATAACATAGCATATCAAAAAAAAAACATACCTTATCCAAATAATTTTATCTATATGATACCAAATGATGTATAGGTCATCATAAAATTGTCTTTTATGGATATAAAACAAGAAACACATTCACTTACTCTCACCTCTACCAAAAAATCCTAGCTTTGACCCTATCTTACTCGAATCTAGTTCTTAACTTTTGGTTACACAAAAATATTTATCTCTACCTTCAATTTTTTTTTTAATCTATTGGTACTAGTCATCCTTAAACACAATCTCTCTTGTCATTCTCTTATCAACTTGCACATTAGTCTTGGTTTACTATGCACTTTCTTGGACTAGGACTCATAGGTCACTAGGCTTTACTCTTGATTTTGGCTTCCTTAGACCCTATGATTTTTATAATTATTATTATCATTCTCAAACAAGTCTTATTTAATATCCCATTAACATCAAAATATTATCAAACAAATCCTATAACATACTTTACTTCTTAACCTCTGTTATAGGCTTTCTAGTAGCCTTTTTTTTGCCTTTTTCTCATTGTATGAATGGGTACACTACCATTTTAGAAAAGTGGGGTTATATACAGATACCCTTTATCCTTCCCTAACTTATTATAAATTTTCTCTCTTAATATTCTCCTAAATCACTTTTATAACCAAATTTTAGGCTCAGATTAGGCATAATAGGTCTCTTATGCCCTATTTCACTTACAATCATCTATATCCATACACAGGGATACTTGTAAACAAGGAAAAATAAAAAATATATTTAATCACCTAATAACACATCTAATCACCAAGATTCATGATATTTGGATGGTTAGAATGTTTTTAATGTTGAATATTGTTCCTAAACCCTAATGTAAGGTTTTGATAGAGTCTATAAACCTAAGAAGGGTCAAATTAATCTTTCAGATGTTTTAAATACTTTAAAATAATTTTTAAAATTTATTGATACCTATATGGAATCCACACAACTTTAAAAATCATTTTAATCCCACTTTGCAACCTCTATAGGATGATTTCTCTTAGTTTTGGGTTGATTGTGCACACAGACACAAGTCTACATTAATCTGAGTCCTTTGATATCCTTCATTAAAAAAGGAATTCCAAACAAATATTATGGTTTAATAACATTTTAAATATGTTTAAACACCTTACTCAATCAATACTTATTGTGTATGACACCTCTGTTCAACATTTCTAATAAGATCTTGCTTGAGTATGTATAGACCTACAGTTGGCCATAAGCCTAGTTACTTGTTCATGGAAACCTTATGTGTTATAACACTTTAAAATACATAAATAACCTTGAAAATATTTAAAATTAACTTAAATATATAAACATTTATGTCTAAACTCAATTAACAATTTTTCCTTCTCACTAGGATACATTCTTAGTCCTCTTCATATCACCCAGGTAGCACAAGGTCTGCAACTTTAGACCTTTACAAAGAATATTGAAACTAATATAATGAACAATTGAATAATCATAATAAATAAATAATAAAAACACAAATATATTCATAACTTGATTAAATTACACTTTCCATCTCTAATCGTTCTTTCTCAGTCCACTTTCATTGCACAAGTATATGGATTACATGGTCTACAATCAATTTAGTATTAAAAAAACCTGTCTATTCATGTAGTTGGGGTTTATTTAATTTATACTAATAAACCACCATGATAAATCTCTCCCTAACCAAAAATAAATACATTTACAATCTCTTTTATATCCTATAACTAATCTAACTAACTCTTAACTCCCTCATGTACATTAGGAGAGTCTAACTACCTAACCAATAACTTACTCATCAAGATGAATAACCATGTGAGTCATATATGTGTTAAAACACTATTGAATCCTTATTAAAACATAACCACATAAAATATAATTCTGATACTTCTTTAGATAAGGTTGAAGTCTCTTAAACTTCACATGAAGATTTACAAATTTAAATCAAGGGTTTTGGTAAGAAAATGCCAAAGTGGCCCTAATTCAAATTTGACATAGTCCTAACACCTATTAATGACTATTACAACCCTCCAATGATAATATTTACTCATTCATGACTCAAAAAATATGAAATATAACAAAATTTACAATGGGTAGTGATGTTCCTACATCATTAGACATCACTATACATAGAATGTAATTTCCACTTACCTCATGGTATATCAAAAATGCCTATGGATTCCTTGTTTTGAGCTATACATAGCCAACCATATATTTAATCTTATATTAAACCAATAAGTGGTTATCCTTGGTAACTTACCCTTAACATACCTTATAGATAGTATAGTTTGGCCATGAGTACAATGGAATCCTCCATGGTTAGTGCTTTTGCATTTGTATTCACTACATTATAACTTAGATTAGTATATTTGAGAGCCTAGAAACAAAATAAATCATTTTTAATTTACCTGATATAGTATAATTTTAGCATCCTTCTTCAAAATACATCATCCAACTTGATATATTCTTTCCTATCAATATACTACATTAACCAACCCAATATAGTTTGATTTTCCCAGTTTCAATTATAAATTGTATTGGCAAGGCTGATATAGTTTATCTCTTGTTTTATTAACTATACTAACCAACCTAATTTAGATATCCTTTTCTCTTCCACTATAGAGTGCATATTTTATTAATTTGAAGATAAAAACTGTTAGGATTACATGGAACTAACTAATTCCTATAAAACATATACCTTATTACTTGACTCAAGACCAAGAAACAAATAATCATCATGTGGATTCAACTCAAAATAAGAGATATGAACCATTTTTAAATCTTAATACCATTAAATTATATTATCCAACTTTATTTATTATAGATATGAAGGATGAATGTGATCCTGAGTATACTGATAAAATGATGATATATATTCATAAACATCCCAAGGACAAGAGAAAGGAGCCTTTAGTGATTTATCACCTTATGAAGGCACCCCATGTGTAAATACCTCTTTCCCCTACTCTTAGGTTTTATACTATACTTGGATCAATTTAACACATGACATCCTCATTCCACTCTTCATCAACCATGCATAGTATCACTACAAATAAGGTGGGCCATTTCTTTAGTGGGTCCAATCAAATCATCCATGTCAACATCAATGTTAATACTAGTTTTAGTGCATCCTAAAAAGCTATTCAAGTTTCCACCTCTAGTCCAAAAATTTTTAATCCTCAATAAATCATGTTAGAATACATGAACCAAATGGCTAAGTTTTAATCCAATAGTACTGCCCAAATGATGCAATTGAAAAATAAAAATTTAAAAATTTAAAATCACCCTCAAAAAATTCAATTATGAGTGCCAAATACAAATTATCCACACCTCCCTTAGATATTCTCATTGTAATCTCATTATACAACCTCCACTTCACAATAAATCTATTAAACATATTCAAAATGAACTATTGACCCCTCAAATTACAAGCATAGACATAGTTGGAATCACTCCTTATATCACCTATAATGGATCCATTGATCCCATTTTACATTTAAAATCCTTCATAAATATCTATAAATAATGGATTAATCTTAACACCTTTGTGGCTACCAATCTACTAGCTACAACCCTTTTTGATAATGCTCTATATTGGTACAACCAACTCAAATCCAACTCTAACTCTAGTTTAAAAGACTTACTTAATGATTTTGTTCAAGAATTTAAAACCAATGATTTACCTAAAAATATCTTATCCCCCTTCATTAATTCAAATCAAATAGATACTAATACTACCCAAGATTTCATCAAGTGTTAGAAATACATAGCTAACAAAGTTAAGCATACTATGTCAGAATACAATCTCTTCCATTTGTTTTCCAATGCCCTTTATCCTATATTCCAATATAAATTCAATATTATCTCTCTTCAATGGCCCCATGAAAACATAATTTTAGAATCCTCTCATAGATAGGACTCAGAGGATGTTATCTGGGTGGAAAGAGAACTTGTTGTCTCAAGCTAGAAAATTACAACTTCTTAAGAGTTTGTTACAAAGTATCCCTATTTATTTTATGTCCTTATTTATCATCCCTATAAAATTTATAGATCATATTGATTAAATTTATAATAACTTCTTGTAAGGAGGATCAAAGGACATATTTAGATTCTCAATTATTTCTTGGAACAAAGCCTATCTTCCTACCTCAAAAGGAGGATTAGGGATGAGAAGGGTGAAATCCATGAATCAAGCCCTCTTAAATAAACAAGGCTAGAGGGTGATTAAGAAAGATAACATATAGACTAATATTATTAGGGATAAATACTTAAACTTTGAGGAAGGTCACTTATTCCTTGCAAATGATGGCCCTGGCAATGGTTCAACTTTTTGGAAAGCTCTGAGAGAAGGCAAGGACATCCTTAGAAAAGGTCTTAAATAGAACATTGGTAAAGGTTAAAAAAGTGTATTTTTATTAGGACTCCTAGATCCAAACCCCTATGGCTTCCACCTTTCAAGATATGGAGTTGCTAACTTTTTTCAAAGAGATTATTGGCCATAAGGTGTGTGATTACTGGGAGGACACCGATGGCAAAAAAAGGTGGAAAATTATCCATAAAGAGAACCTAAATGAGCACCAAGATCTTCTCTAACAAGACCTAAATTTAACACTTCAGAACATTCACATCATCATTTTTCTGAAAGATGATGCTCTAATTTAGAAAGATCTTAGCAGCCTCTATTCAATTAAATATGGATATCTTTCTTTGTGGGAACAGGCAAAACTTGTTGAAAATTGGAATGATCTCTGGATAAAAAATCTCATCCCAAAGATTAATGTTTTTTTTAGTTGGCTACATAAAATAAAATTCTAACAGTGGACAATCTTATGAGGAGGGGAATCCCTATCCCCAACCATTGTTTTCTATGCAAACATGAGGCTAAATCCACATAACACTTATTCCTCTCTTGTCCTTTTGATTCTTCCATTTTTTGATCTTGCTTCAACCTTTCAAACTTCTCTTAGGTAACTTTAGGAACCATCATGGATTTGATTACCTAATAGAATCCACCTTGGGATTCCCCACCACTAAAATTTTGGTGGAATTTGGATTTTCCCCATATTTTTGGGGGTATTTGGATCTCTATAAAATCAATTATTTTTTATAATCAAAGACCTACCCTTTTTCTACCTTCAAGAAAATCATGTATTTTGCGAAAGAAAATTAGTCATCTTTTATTTATTCCTTTGATCAACCTAGTTCCCCTTATTTCTCCCAAATTCTCAATAAACTCAATCTTGTCATCCCTAGAAAATCCCAAAAACAAGGTTTCGATAGATCCTAGGTTAAGTGGACTCATCCTCCTCCCAACTAGTTTAAATTGAATTTTGATGGGGATGATAAAGGTAATCCAATCCTAATGGGAGTGGGAAGGGTCATTAAGGACTCTTAGAGGAATCTCAAGGCTACCTATGTAGGACCACTTGGGATCCAAGTGAGTCACATATCTAAAGCCAAATTTATTCTTTGGGGAATCTACCTCATAGTAAATCTCAACATGGAGTATCTTTATATTGAGGGAGATTTAATGAATATCATAAAATGTTTAAAAGGCCTAACTCAATCTTCCTAGAAAATTTCTAGGATTATCAATGATGCTAAAAAAAAATTGTCCCATTTCAAAGGGGTGTCAATTGCACATGTGTATAGGGAAGGCAATAGGAGTGCTAACAAAATGGCTAATCTAGAGGTTCATAATATCTCCTTCATTTAATAGCAAGGTAATAATTTCCCTAATGATATCATTCTTTTAATCAAATTAGATAAAGGATTCCCATTACAGTGAAGTGATGGACTTATTAATGATCATTCAAATCTAGATTAAGATAATAGACTTCAATACATGTAAGGAAATCATAAACTGGTCTTTTCTCAAGGCTTTGCACTCATAGTTAACTTTGTCCTTTCATATAAATAATTTATTTGGCTCCATTTTCAATAATACCTCCATTCTCTTTGATAAGGGTTTGAGTTGTGAAGTTTGTATAATTTTAAAATGGGAGACAATCATGACCATTTCAAACCCATCTCCTACATAGATGTTAAGGAGGATGAGTATGTCTAGCATAATATGGTTAAAGGAGGTTTGGTAACATACATGGAGTGGTTGGTTAGACATGATACAGGGCTATCCAAGGATTTTTCCTATTGATGAAAGGATAGAGAGGTTTTCATACATAGTTTAAGGATTCTGATAACTAAAGATCTCATAGGGGATATCATGGGGATGGATTGTTCAAGGTTAAAATCCTTCAAGGATAAAAAAAGGAAAGAGGAACTTTTAAACATTTTCTTCATCAAAGAGAAGAAGAAACTGAAGGTTGCATCTCAAAAAGGGTTTATAAGGACTAACCTGCAAAGAAAGTGGCTTGATATTTTCCTATAGATCATGTATTAAATCACTTTGGAAGTAAAACACATGGTAATCTTCTTGCATAACTTTCTTTTTATAAATCACTTCAAGGGTCATATCATCAGTCTTATATTTTTCCTTTTAAAATCCTTGAAAGCCATAGTTATGAATTTAAATAATAACCCATCGATAGACATCATTCATCAAGGGTTGATTCTATTGTTGGTAAATAAGGGGGAACTTCTATGGTCAAAAATCATGATGGAGGTGATTAACATCCCCAGTGAATAGGAATATTCAGATAGGGATGAAGATTTATTCATGGATTTTGAGTTTGAAAAAGATGGGAGGGATCGGATTGAAGGTGCTAGAGTAGAGTTTTCATAGGAGGATTCCAAAGTGATAGGAATGGACATGGGGGCTCCTAAATATGTTTCACCAATTTTTCTCAAATTTTGGGGGTTATCAATCCCAAGACCAAAGAATAAATCAAATAGTCTCTTCATATTCTATATACCAAGGTATCCATTCATAAATTATTGTTCAATGAAATTGTAGATAAATTTGATAAACTTAAAGGGCTTTTGGTTTAAGGGATATCAATCATGAATTTTGGTAAGGATCATGCTGGTATAGATGAGTTTACTCCTCAAGGCAACAATACCACTGATAGAGACAGAGTGGAAGATAGTAACAAGGAGTTTGAGAAGGAGAAGGAAGAACCCAATCTTACTAGATTGAAGTGCAAGCAGTAGGGTGAGGAAAAAGACTAGTCTATTAGGAACTGTACCAAAGGGAAGAGTAATAAAAAGGAAAGCATCGAGACCAAAAAATTGGTCTATTATTCCAATTCTAATTAGTTGGTCCTTTTCTGATTTTATTTTATCTAGGATTAGGGTTTTTTGTTGAATCTTAGTATCTTTTAGGTGGTAGGGGGTTTTTCCTATTGGGTTCTTGTTTTATCCTTTTATGTAGTTCTGGTGTGTCACTCTAATCTTCTAGTTTGTTCTTGTTTGGGTATGGGACCCTTTCAACCTGGTACTTAACCTATCTAAAAATTTAAAAAAAATATTCTCTCTCTTAAATTGTTGGAAAAACCCATTGATAAATCTAAATTCTAAGATTTTATCATAATATTATTTGAGCCTTTCTAGACTAATCCTAGAACTAGTGTGCTTATAAATCCTTAAAATAAAGATAAAACTACTGATTATGGTGTCTTGGAAACATAAAAGTCCATGAAATCTATCAATTTTATTATACTATGAAATTATGATGAGGTGACCATTTCTAAACTTATCAATGGAAGTCCCTTCCACCCTCCCCCTTCCTCTTCACAATTCAAAAAAATGGTGACATTCATCACCCTCATCCCCTAGCTAAGATTAGGAAACATCTCCTTAAACACTAACTTAGAGAGATTGGTACTTCTTGACCTAGTGTGCATTGGTATTATTATAAAAATAATCATTCCATGAAAATTGGGGGCACTCCCATGAGACTTATAAATCATTTAAGCACCTTAATTTTGAATTCCTACTTAGTTCAAACTTATATCATGAAGCTATGATATGAGGATGACAATAATCATATGATAATTAAATAAAACCCCATGACTAAAAATTAAATGATGATGAAATTTCACCAAGTTAATGATCACCATACTCTATATTCCAATCCACTCCCTAATCATAATCAAAATTAACAACCAAAAAATCAAAAGTAGCCTCTAATTACAAATGTTGTTGAAAGAAGGGTTAATTTGCATTCATCTAATGATGAAAATAACTTGTATAACATGAACAACATGAAGCATGTAGTCTCATATATTTGTCCTTATCTTCAATAGACTCTTGTTCATTATCCTACTTACAAAAATGTTCAATATAACCCTCCACATAACTTTGAATACAATGAACCTAAGAAATTTATAACATCTTTCACTCTAGATATCCTTACAACGTTAGCCAACCTAATGAAATTTTTTTCCTTTAATACTATATCAACCAACATGGTGTAGTCTTCCATGTTTACAACTACATCATCCATCTCAATGAATTTTTTTTTCCTTCATTATTTGTCCCAATTTTACCATCCAACTCGATATAATATTTTGTACCCAAATCAAATCAAACTATATTAGCCACCCTATTATAACATATTTATTTAACCAAATTTATTTTTATTGTACCATCTATGCTAGTATACAATTTTATGACTTTAATTTTTTATGTTACTACATCATCCAGGTTGAGGTAGTCTAATTCTAAATTTTATGTACAGTGAATGACATTGGCTAGCCTGATATTTTTGGCTCACCCTGCCTCAAAAATATCAACAAGTTTGAGACTACACACTTTATTTCCCAATTTTATTTAGTTTATATCCACTCTTTCTATAGTAAATCTATTATGTAATTTCATATCTTTTTTAATCTACCAATAAAATTCCATCTATATCCACTCTTTCTATAGTATATCCACTTTAAAATTCCATACCTTTTTCTCAATCTTGTCCAACCACCTCGTATTTGATGAATGGGATGTTATATAATACTTTTCTAAGCCCCCCTCTCAAATTCAATTCATTAAGTTTATGAGGATTTCTTCACATCATCAAATCTTATTAATGCAGATATTGTTTGGCATGAACATTCCTCAACCATAACTTATGGGTCAAGAAGCTACCTTGCCTAAATCCAAGGATATTATTTTATAATAGTGTGAATAAATGTCAATTTAGGTTGAAAAAGATATATATGAACCCATTTTATTGAAATTCCCTATAACATTCATGATCCTCGATTAATATATACTTCATGTGTATAATCTTCCTTTGTTTATTAGTGTCCAAGTTAGTGATATTTGCATCAAAAGAGCCTTGATTGATGAAGGTTTTGGCACATGTGTCACTTCCCTATAATTCATCAAAACTCTTACATACTCTAAGTGTAATCCTAAGTATACCCAAAGTACATGCCAAGGGTATGATAAAAGACAAATGCCTCCACTCAAATGTGTTTGAGTTCATATCATAGTCCAAATCATTATGGTTAGAGTTAAGGTTATGATTTTAAATTCACATCATCATACAACATATTTTTCCATATTCCCTTTACTCATCACATGAGGGAAATGGCCTTCGATGCATGACAGTGTGTTAAATTTCCTCATAAGGGTGACATATATAATAGTAAAGGTGATAATAATCTTTGTAATTCTAAACAATTCCAATAATGTGGTGTATTTAAAATAACTACCTTTGAACCCTTTCTTGGCATTCCTTCATAATAATACCAACATTTAAAATATCCCATAAGTTTTAATTGAGGTTATAGCGGTCATCCTAAGCTTGTGGTAAAAACCCCACATAACCTCTTAGATTTCAAATATGACAAGCCTAATTAGATTAGCATTTACATCAACACATTAAACCTCCATTATAATATCATTTATTAGTTTCTTGCTTCATGTAGATGATATTTTATGATTATATAGCTCCTCAATATTGTACACTTGACAAACTTAGGCCTTACCTTTTATTCTTAGCTATACACATGCCTTGATTCCACAAGCCTTGCATCTACTCTATCTTGTGTTCCTTAGCTGGTATCTTAGTTTGACTACTCTTATATTGATGACACAAACATCTTATCTTTCTCAGAATTCTTAAAATATACTTGTATTACACCTCTAAAAGTTATGTGCCTATACCTGTTCTCTTGCTCTTTAGACACTAACATTTGGGATAAACATTAGAATCAACATTATTGTACTACACTAGTGTAAGTGTATAGTACCCTAAAGTCATCCAATTTGAAAATGAGTTGGCTTAAGTGATTTAATGTGAATTATCTCCTAATAGGATTGGTATAAATATAATATCAACCATCATTCATTCCTCACCTAGAAATTAGACCAAAATACCAAGGCACTTAACAAAAATTCTTTATCAAGAATTCAATTGATCAAAATCTTCCATATTTACATACCAATAATAGGTACAACACACATACATGTATGAAGTACTAAGGATCAGCCATAAGGTCTTATTTTACAAGTTACAAGTTAGGTCGTTATTGTACTTTCTTTACTCAAATTGCATGGTTCACACACAATCCAACACATAGGGGAGAACTGCATGATTCTAAGGCCCTCTTCTAGGGTATTGGATATGTAGGTAGTGACCTTTTATATTTTTTTAATTTGAGGTTAGATCAATAATGTGTGATTATTAACCCATTTTTCCCCAAGGTCACATTGGAGATGGAAAGCTAGGGTTTTACCATTTCACTAAGAGTGATAGTCCATGACCTAAATCTGAATGCACTAGAGTGAAGGTAAAACAAAACTTAGAAGCATCCATGTGGTCACATTCTATTTTAATTTATGTTTTATATAGGACATTAGTTTTAAACCTAGATAGTAGTGTTGATGTAACCATCCATGGCTGACACAACTATCTAGAGAGTTAGATGTACCAGATCCAAAATTTGTCAACTATTCACAAACTATCTCCCCACCTAATTTTAGCCTATTCCATATCTAGATCTACATTAGAATTAGAACAAGTTAAATACATCATTTCATTATAGTTTTTATATCTAGCATAGTTACACTTTCCATTTATAGCTTATTTTAATTTAATAGATTTAGTATATAGTATATCTGAGTTTAGAACATTAATTAGCCTACTGTAGATCTGATATCCACATTTGTGCACTATCATTTCTATATCATTAACCCTATTTATCCAAGTAGGATCCACATCTAAATTAGGGTAAAAAATTTTTTGAACTTGATATTTAAACATAGAACCCTAAGTTAATTGGGGTTTTTTTTTTCTTATTGTTTATCCCTAATTGTTATAATCTTATAATCATGATCACCATGGACATCATTGTAAGTTATTTCATGGTAAAATACCTTATAATTTTTATTATTTTATACATTAGTTTCTCGATTCAAACCATCAGATCCATAAGTAATTCAAAATATGCATTCTAGAATACACCTGTTGGAGATCTAGATTACACCCTAGTTGGCCAAGGGATTGTTTAGGTCCTTTACCAAAATCTAGCTCAACATGGGAATGACCTTAGGTTGTGGGTATTATATAATAGGGTCATACCTCCAGGGTTTTTAATGAAGCTAGCTCCTTAGATTTCATGATTTAGACCTCTATTTCTAAAACCTAAAATTGGTTAGGATGAAAAGAGTCAAGAAATTGCATAAAGTCAACCCATCTAACTTGTGGTGATGCACCATGAATTTTTCATATCCACTCTTAGGCTTGGAATATTGAACACACTAAAGGACTATGAAAGGAGCTAATGAAATATCTACTATAATTTTTAAGCAATAGTATTTCATTTAGAGATCAGTTTGATGTACTAAGACTAGAAAGTAATGAAATTAAGGTTTGGTTGAAGACACTCACATTCAATAATCAACTATATCCTTTATAGATCAATGCTAAGACACACTTTATGACCTACAAATAATTTTTTTAGAATTTAGGCTAAGCTTGGAATTTTCAAAGGTAGGATTAGACCACTTAAAATATCAAGCAAATACAAGAATGCTAACACAAATTGACAAAACACTACAAAAGTGTCATTCTCATTACTCTAAGAGGTGTAGAATACAATTTTTGGTAGAGTCTAGTCACACCAACCTGAGGGATGCTCATAAATAGCTCAAAGACTATATTTATAGAATAAAGGAAGTCAGAGAGATGGATTTTTTTTGGTTCTCAAAGGGGAATTAAATAAGCTCAAATCCATTTGAATTGCAGTTATAACTACCTCCACAATTTATGATCATTCAAACCCTTCTGATTGACCTAGGTTACTTCAAGTGGTTGCACAATTACACTGATGTTCCTTCTTGTTTCAATGGTAGGGTCAAGTTAATCTAAGCTAGGTTCTACCGTCCATGTAATTACAATAAATAAGCTAGTTTGTTAGAATCTTATCTTGTTGTTAATTGCTCCTCACTGATTTTTCATGGCATGCACAATGGAGAGAAGGGTTCATTTTCATGTAGTTGGTCCTAGAGATGAAACCATTAGGGTCTACATGTATGATTTCATGGTATCCTTTGAAATGATAGCTCATTATTCTAATAATGGTTAACATAGTCATAGAAATTTCCCTCTATGACACAAACCCTCGAGTCAAAGGTCCATATCTAGCCTTAATTGTGGTCCCTTTGTGTTCTTTAACTTAACTACAAGACTATTTTTGCTCCATAGATTTTGAACAAAATCTAATGATTTTTTTATGACCCTACAAGACCTTGTTTTCTTTTGTCAAAAACTACTCCTTGACTCAACTTTGGTGGTCAAAAATTTCTCTAACTAATCAAATTACTCCAACTTATATTTACTCCCATTGGCTTCATAGATCCCAACTATTAGATCTTGACCTTGTTGACCTCATGTGCAAACCATAAGATCAAGATGTATGAATTAATGTGAGCCCTCAACCTCCTTCCATGAAGATCTTTTGACATGTTGACATGATCATGCATCATTAGATCATATTGTATGAAGTAACACTGATCATTGATTTACTTGGACCCACTTTCCTATCAGTCCCTGCACACCATCAGATCATTACTATGAATGAATGTGATCCATTTATCTCCTACTTAGACCCATGTTTTGTCAATAAATGTGCACTATTAGATTTCTATCTGATTAATCCACACCATTAGATCATGCCCAACTTGTATCTCTTTAAAGGGCCTTAACCTAGGGACCTTTTGCCTCATTTGAATCCAAGGCAAATGTTAGATCTTGTCTATCAAAATGTAGGCTCATGAGGACCATTGGATTTTTATCATCTTTAAACATTTTAATGACATTTTGAATCTAAATGGTCACTTTACAAAGCTCAAACTTGACATTATCATAAATGCCTTATGCTATAAGTCCAAATTTGAAGCTCCATAACTTAATCTAGAGAACTCACACGGGCATGAAACTTTGAGAGGATGATCCTGGTATGTAGAACTTCATGGTGTTGTAATATTTTGGATCACACGTATTTTTGGTGCATTTATTAAATTATCAAATAGGTTGGTCCATTTATTTCTAGAAGATGTCTTGGTGATGGTCAAGTCTCTAAAACTTTCATAATTCACCCTTTTCTTGACCCTTTATATTTATGATGATCTCTCAAGACATTGTCAATCAGGGCCAGCCCTTACATGTTCATGAGCACCATGAGATCCTAATTGGATCCCTCTATTTGCATTGTTGGATTGATTTTTAAGCCATAGATTTTATACTTCATTAAGACCCTAATAGGATTTTCCTTCCAACTATAGGAAAAGCTTGATGTTTGGGCCAAAATGGCCAACACTTCCGGTGACTTAGCTGGCTTGACTAGCATGTTGGTCATGGGACCTAGACTTTGATCAAAATTATTCAAGATGACCAAACAAATGAAATGATACTTATAAAAAGACTCTTCTTGACTTCTAGAAACACTTTTTGGATTAATGGGGGTAAAAAACAATAAATCAAGAAACAATAAAGAAAGAAACAATAGATACAGTAATAATAGATAAATCAATGTGCAAAAGCACTTGGAAGAAAAGTAGACCTATCTACCTATGTACAAGGGGCAAGATATAAAACTAGTAGCAAAAATTGGGATACCTCCCATTGATAGGGATGGGAAGGATCTCTCCATTAAATCTTGAAATATCAAAGGCATTAACTCTTTACAACTTGTGATGACACAGGGTCTACTCCAATGGATATCAAACTTGGGGTCTTTTCTTAGTTTTACATGGTCCTCATCCCATTTTAGGATTATGTCACCTTGTTGAAATGTCTTTAAGGAAGCTCTTTTGTCTAATGAATTATTCACTTGGTGCTAGTTGTACCATATTTTATGCATGGAATAATCTCTTATTTCCTCCAATTCTCTTAGTTCATTCATCTTGACCTCTATTACATCACTTTCTAAAATCTCTAGTTGGTGTCCAAGCTCCAAAACTAGAAGCTCCAATGAAATTGGAAGCCTTGATTATCTTACATAGACTAAGATATAGGGTGAATGACTAGTGTATTTTTTATGGGTGATCCTATCATCCCATAAGGTAGTCTTTAAATTTGTATGCCAAGATCTTTGATTATCTTCCATTGTTCTCTTGATGACCTAAATCAAATTCTTATTAGTGGACTCAACTAGTCCATTACCCTGTGCATAATAGTTTGATGAATATTCAATATAGATACCTTGATCAATATCCCACTCACATACCTTTGTATTTCTAAATTCCAAAGCATTTTTTGATATTATAATGGAAGGTGCTCCAAAATAGGTGACTAGAATCTCATAGACCTCAAATACAGAGTTCTCATTTGATTCCTTCAAGGGAACTACTTCCACCCACCTGGTGAAGTAATCTATAGATATCAAGACCTAATTATGACCATAAATAAATGGAAGATGAGTCATGATAATGAATTATAAACCCCATTACATGAAAGGTTGCTCAACTTGAATAGGCTTTAGTGGCATAACAACTAGTCTTTATTTTCCTACAAACATTGTACACTTTTCACACTTCCTAAATCATACGTGTCCATCTCTAAATAAATTAGGCTAAAATTAACCATATTTTATGACTTTTATAGTTGTGTTCTTGGATAAAAAATGGCCTCCAAAATAACTGTCATGAAATTGCTTGAGAAGCTTATCAAATTGGCTAGTTTCAAAACATTTTAAAAGCATACCTCCAATGTCCTTTTTAAACAACACTCCATCAATCAGAATGTATGGCACTAATTTCATCCTAAAGTGTATTATTTTTGATGCATTCAAATCCATTGGAAACTCTCCTATTTGAATAAATCTATCAATATCTTGTATCTAGCTTATAGGAGAAGTATTTTTAGGTCCATGTTGAGTTTCCGGAATTACTAAAATTGTCTCTTTTTCTTCTCTCACATCTTCTGCAAGATTTTCACATAATCATTTACCTTATATTAGGTTTGTGACCTTGACTTAAATTTCATACTCCATGCACTTAGTGACCAATATAGTTCTCTTTTCATTTAAGTCTCTATTGAGGATAAAATCCTTCACACTTAGATGAGCTACCATTAGTATAATCTTATTGTTTGAAACTAGATGTCTAAATTTCTTCAAACTTCTTACAAAAATAAGTAAATGTTTTTAAAAATATATATATCTTTACTCATAACCTTATAAATATTTATTGAAGAAAATAATAGGTTGCTCCAAACCTTCATTATTTTATTACATAAGCATGGCTGAAATTGCATCTAATGTAGAAAAGGCATACAAATATAATTCCTTATTGAAATCTAGATTTATAAGTGTTGGGGAATGAGATATGGCCTCCTTAATGTCCTAAAATATTATATTACCTTCTCTTGTCCATGTAAACTCTTTTCCTTTTCTCAACATAGGAGTGAGGAGCTTGACCAACTCTACAAAGCCTTGAATGAACCTCTTGATGAAATTGATCTTACCCAAGAAGATCTTTAATCATTTCTTGTGTTTAGGAAATGATAGAGCAAGGATTGATTCTATCCTCTTTGGATCAATGGAAAGACCAGTTTTGGACACTAGATTCCCAAGAAGTCTTCCTTCATCCATTGAAAAAATGCATTTCTTTCGATTCAATGAAACTTCAAATTGTCTGCATCTATTAAAAATAGATCTCAAGTGTGTTAGATGATCATTAGTATTCTTTAAAAATACTATTATATCATCAAGATAAACCAAAACCATATCATTCAAAATACCATGAAAGAAACATCCATTACTCTATAAAAGGTGGCTCCAGCATTGGAGAGTCCAAAGGGCATTTTAACATATATATAGGTGCCCCATTTTGTAGTGAAGGCAGTCTTATGCCTATCTTCTTCTTTGACCATGATCTGATTATATCTATAATAGCCATCAAGTAATGAAAACTTTTGAGAACCTACCATATTTGGTATAATTTGATTCATGGAGAGTAGTGGGTAATGGTCCTTTAGGGACACCTTATTGGGGTCCCTAAAGTTAACACATAAATGAATCTCTCCATTCTTTTTTCTTAATAGCACAAGGTTTACCACCCATGAGGAATGTTTAATTGGAAATATTATCTTTGATTCAATAAATTTATAGATTTAGCTTCTCATGAGGTCCTCCACTCTTGGATTGACATGCCCTTGTTTCTGCTTGACTGGTTTGGCATTTCTTTGTAATTCAATGGTGTGTTATGCAAGACTAGGGTCAAACCCCTTCAAGTCTTTGTACTCCCAAGCAAATATATCAAAAAATTCTCATCACAAAACAACAACTATAGATCTTTCCTCTATTTTATTGACATATTCTAGATTTATCAATTTGTCCTTAAATATCTCTATCATTTCATAAGGTTCTTCTTTATCTAAGATGTATGCTCTCCCTTTTATTACTTGGTCATATTCATTGAAGATGTTTTCTAATTGTTGACCAAATTTGACCCTACAAGTCAAATTGGGCCCCCTATAGGTAAAAAATTTATTTTTATATGTTTCAGGTGTCTAATATTTTTTCATAAGGTGTATTATAAGTCTCATTCCATGTCATATTAGCCTTGGTCATTAGTTATTTTAATCCTTATGTCTTTTGAACCATTTAAAGGTCATAAAAGGGGTATTTAATGACTTGTACAGCCTTCTTGGGAAATAATAAGGTTTAAAAAGGTGATGTAGCATGCCATGTGTATTATTATGCCTTAATCAACTATTTCTAACTAAAAAGAGGTAGGTTCTTCAAGAGAAAGAGCAATTTTCCTAGAAAAGGGAATAGTTTATCATTTGTACAGCCCATAAGAGAGAGTGACACATAGGATAAGGATGTGAGATGACTCTTAAGCTTATTTAGACTCATTTACATGCTTGAAATACTCTGTAAGTGCCATATTTGAGCTAAAACCATTCTACTCCTTCTCTACCCTTTTAGACACATAAAATTAGTCAGTAGGTTTATGCTTGGTACGGCCAGATGGAGAAGTTTCAAATAAAATGAATTTTATAGGTGAAATTAAACTCAATTGAATTCCATTTTATGTTTTTTTATAGAATAATGGTGGCCTATGATCTATGAACCATTCTTAATAAATTGGTCTATCTATTTTACTTGTCAATCTATACACCATTAAGGTTTTTCTCTAATTTAGATAATTGTATACAATCTAGATATTGAAATTTATTATAGAGGATGTTTAATCCCTCCAATAATTTTATCTATGATTGGTTTCATGTTTAAATTTGTTTTGATAAGTAAATCATCTCAGGTTTGCATATTGCTCTCATTAGGGATGATAGGCATGTTTCCACCATTTTCAAATCTTCATGCTTTGATAATGGTTTATTAAGGTGGTGATAGGTTGGTTTAAATTTTTTCAATGTCCTATTGGTAACCTTCACCTTTCAATATTTTTCCCAAAGCAATCATCATGGAATACACAGTCACATATGGAAACACAGTCAACTTTTCACTTGTTCTTGATTGTAACCATGGTGTTTTGAGGTTTTAAAATTCTCATGAGGGTGTTTTAGAAGCACATAATATGTTTCAAATATTCATAAAACATTATCCATAAAATCAAGCATCTCTAAATGGTATAAGATTAGATTTTGATGACTAATACCCCTATACAACCCATAGTTCTGATTCGCTCGATATTGAGGTACATCTATAGGATATAAACCCATGAAATAAAGGTTTTTGATCTTGTTGAGAGGTTACTTAGGGTTGGAATAACTCATTTGATACTTTTAAAAGTTATATTATTATTATTATTATTATTATTATTATTATTATTATATATATAAGCATGCATGTGCCCATGTTTTTCCTTCACTACCAAGTTTGTAACATTACAAGTGTATCTACAGGCACCATTCATGAAAAAACACATGAGAAGGAGGTTTAGGAATCGATTGAGGTCATTAAAGTTTAAAATAATTAATTTTATAACTTGGTGAGGGCCTATAAAGGATCATAAACACATATATATTGCATACTATCAAATTTTGTACCCACTTCTTGTACATGAAAATATCCACCTACAGGTGGCATTAGCATAATTATGAAGGTCCTTGTATGAAGAATATGGGATAGGTTAAAAATATTTTAGAAGTCATAGTTTGTTATGTAGATCATGTCAGGCCTATTTTTTAGTCTAGGTTGGCAAATATAATTGGGAAACCATGTTAACATATTTAGTGACTATGTTTAGTGATCAAATCCCCAAAAGTGCAAAATAGAACACCTAGCCATTTTGGCGAGGTCTTATAGTAATGTAATTTTGATTTTTTACCAATCTTAGTATACTCTTCTTGTATCCTTCACATAGAAGTCCAACTTGAAAAAGGAATAATCGTATTTAGTCCTTTGGTTTTCTTGCTAGAGAAGCTCAAACATGCACCTCTGACTATTGAATTTTGGTAGTAACACCTATAAGTTTTGAACACTAAAGAAGGTCTCTAGCACCCGAGGTTGTAAATGAAACACATTTACATGATGGAATTATATTATTAGGTAAAAATTGAATATAAAATAGAATTTATGTTCTAAGTATCATTTAAATATGTTAGGACACTATATTTTGAGTCTTATACACACCTATAGGTGTCTTACCTGAGATGTTGGTATTTAGTGGATTGTGAAGTATTGCATATGAATATCATGAGATTGGATATGGAAACCTATGAACATAGAGACAAATTTTATATCACAATTTTTTATAATACCTCATATGGTTCCCATGATTCTTATGACATAGGTGTCAAAGATGAAAGTCACCTACAGGACCCCACATAGTCAGTTGTCGCTGACTGTGAGAGGTAGAAAGCCAAGGGATTGAGGAAAGTGTTTGGGATGAATTTTTTAGACACTTTCCTCAATCCTAAACAAGCATGGTAACATATAGGTGGGCCCCTATTCTGAGATAGAAACAATCAGGTCTAAGTTGAGAAAAACATTCATAAAGAAGCATGTAGATGATTGAATTGATGAATTAGATTATAATAAATTGGTTAAGGTTTATATGTAATTTATAAACCCTCATATAACACAAAATAATTAGATAAATGGTTATGTAATATAGTCCATAGTTTATATGATGAAACCCCTGTAGATAGTACCTTTCTCCAAGTCTATTTTAGGTTTTTATGTTATTGGAAGGTCTAATGACATGATAAAGAAACCAAATTTGGTGTAGAGGGTAATTTGGACCTAATAAAACTTATATAATCTTAATTTTTCCTTGGATAATAGGTTTATATGTTAGGGTTTTGTCTCAGAGGTCAACCAGTTAGGAAAATTAGGATTTTGGCAAGACAAGCAAGTAAAGCCAAAATGGGTAAGAAAACTGATAGTAAGATATGGGGACCTAAAGGAACATATTTTTATGTGTAAATAAGGTTAATGGGTTTTTTTAAACAATCATACAATCTCATACTTATCAAAATGGTCAAAACACTCTTGCACACAGCTCAACCAAGCAAACTCCAACAAGACCTAGTTGGTAAATGAGAAGAATAGATGAGGAGTGATTGGAATATTTTAGGGAAAATTTATAAACTTAATTAAATCCAAAAAACATAATATATCTTACACAAAAGGATAAAGCTAAATAGGGTGCTCTAAACCATCAAGGTTGTAGGCAGGCTTATTAGGCATGGTTAGGCCTAGAAGCCAAATGGAATCATTCGCACTTATGCCATGAGATGAGAATTATAATCCATTTTTAAATGTTTATGAGGTAATTTAAAGTGTGTTAAATCTTGTGTAATGTAGATAAGTCACAAGGAAATCCATTTTTGGCTTAGGACTAGTTTAGGCCTATAGGGAATAGAGAAAAGAGCTCAAGTGGTCAAAGTTGGAAGCTCACACTCCTTTGATACTTTGTATGGAGACTTAAGGAGATATAAAAAGTTATTTAGAGTCTTAAAATAAATTTTGTGGCATAAAGTTGAGATTTTAATGTTAGACCTTTATGAAACATCACTAAAGGTCAAAACTACCTAAAACCCTTATAAACCCTGGATAAGGACCTTATTAATAAAATAAGGAAATGTTTTAAAATGAGCCATAATGGCATGGAAAGTTATTGAAAATTTAATAATAATATATCGATCTCCTCCCAATCATTTTTTACTATAAGTAATTATATGTATGGGATACAAAATAGGCTATTTTTAATTATTTTATGCATTGTGTAGGTTCTAGGGACTTCAAGAGATGAAACCAACTTTAGGAGAAATATTAGGACAAGGAATAACCCCTCATGTCAATTTAATTCCTTATAAAAAATCTTAAGTGTTATTTCAATATCTCTCATCTTAGCCAGTCAAAAGTGGCATAGTGAACATGATAGTGAGAAGAGTGAAAAATGTCAGGTAAGCTAATTTTAAGGTATGTCTGATGCCTCTAAGGCCATGGATGGTGTTAACACATGTAATTAACTTATTTTTATTTATTTTCATTTTAAACTAAATCCAAATTTGAGGTTAAGTGTGCAAAGTGTGTGAAAGAGGAGTTTTTTTTACTATAGGCAATGATGGCTCACTTTCAAAGGAATCTAGGTTATTAGAATGCAGCCAATGCATGGAAAAGAATGTTTGAAACCATTCCCTCTCATTATAATCATTATACCTATCCCTAATCAGTTTTGGGACATTCTGATAGGGGTGATTGATGAAGGTAGTTTTCTAAGCTAGCAAAAGGAATTTCATGCCACATTTCAAGAGTTTCATGCCTTGGATTTCCACTTATCTCTTTTGACCTTGCATGATAAGTTTCACATTGTCTTCCCATGTACATGTAACTCCTTTTATAATATTTAAACTTATCCTTGTTTCGTTTGGACTTATTTCTTCTCTCCTCTCTCTCAATTTCTATAAGAACTATCCATTTTGGCCTTTATAAAATATTCTTCACTTGAGTATGGCAAAGCCCTACTCATTTGCATACCATAGATTAATAAAGCATACTAATTTTTACCTCTTATATGACTTTTAATAGTGTGTTTAATTGAATTATTGATATTTCTTAGTAATGATTGTTTTTACTTAGCATTATTATCTCATTCTCTCACCTATTTGCAACTTGAAAGCTTCTTCTTACAGGTCATGTGAAGTGTTCTATGAAATGTCAAGGTTGAGTGAGTTAGTCTATTAAAATAGTACCATTTTAGGCCTCTTTATATTACTCTTAGCCTAAACACTCATCACAACCTCATAATTAAATACTAATGTGAGAAGATTCAAATTAGAGAAGTGTATGCCTAGTTAGCCTCTTAGTCTCATGTGTGACATGCAACTAGTTGGTAGCCATCAATTAATTTGGTGTATCACCACCTTTAGGATAGTTTAATTTAAGTTTTCTCTCCCTTTTATTTTCAATCATAAGTTTAGTATTAATCCAAAATTGTTACATCAAGGGAGCTATCCCTATTTAGAGATTCACCTTATTCTTAGGCTACCCATGACCTAGAGGTGTTTCAATTGTTCCACTTGGCTGAGGAGAGCTAAGATATCTCCTCAAAGGATAAAAATATAAGTAAAAACACTAATGTCACAATCCCTTTATGCATCTTATTATACCTTAATTTTACTATATGATCATCATATTGATTTTAGAATTTGTCTTGATTCTTATGGTAGAATTATGCCTCTTGCATTAGAAAAAATATGATTTGATCATCATTACCAAAGACTTACCAAATCACATCATTTTTAGGTATAGCTAGTCTACATATAGCCTTGATATTATCTTGGATTTTGTTTCCTTTTGACTCCTCCTACAATCTCATATTGGGCACCAATGGCTGCAAGCCGATCTGCATGTTGGTTTGCTTCTCTTGGTATGGACTACATATTAAATGCTAAAAAATCCTCCATTAGGTCCCATACCTGGTTATTATAGGCTTTCAAATGGTTATTCTTGACTAAACTAAGGCCTCTCACTTGTTGCAATATGATCTCACTATCACCCTTGATTTGGAGGAGTTTGACACCTCTCTTTCTTTTTATAAACCATGCAAAAGATCTTCATATTTAGATGTATTTGAGGTGTAACTGAATTAGAGTCTTCTAGTTGAATGGTACTTTTGACTTGAGGGTAAAATCAGAATGGATCCTACTCCACTTACATTCTTTGACCTTGAGACATCAAAGAACAAAGTCTATATACCATCCTCTTCTTGAGTAGTAATAGTTAGGTAAGGTATAGAAGCACCTTCCTCGTGCATGTAGTACACTCCTAAGTCCACCTCTTGAATGTTTTTATAAGGATAAAATCCATGATTATTAGATACCCATTCTTCCAAGTATAGATATGAAATTTCTTCAATATGATCATGGGATTCTTATTCATTAACCTCTTCAAATATGGCACAATTAGTATTTGTAAGATTAGGCATATAGTGTTTTAGGTGGAACTTAGAGATAGGCTCAAATATGATAGTGAGTTTGGTTCCATATCTAGTTATAAAAACCATGTATGATGAATAAGATGACAAATATCCTCCAATATTTGTAGTAAAGTCCCTAAATAAGCATAGGGAAAAATATGGAGGTAGGTATACCATGATTACATCTTGAGTAATGACATAATTTGGATAGGCTACCAATGTGATCTAAAGATCCTTCAAGAATCCTAATATCTTAGTTGGAGATCCATCTAATTGAAGAACCCCTTTTTCATTAGGCACATATTTAAGTTCAAGCTTATCTATTATGGTTGTAGGCATCATTGAGGTTGAATCACTTGAATATATCACGTAATTGTGCACAAAAAACCCCTTATGATGACCGATAAATAAAATGGGGGGGGGTCAACAACTTTAGAGGGATGAAAAAAAATTTAAATTGACTTTTGCTTGGAATTTGATTAGGAACTTAGCTAGGGGCTTGGTTAGGATGACTGTTATTGATGAAAATAGTGTTCACCTTATCAACTATCTTTTCCACATTAGAAATTTTAGAGAGCTCTTGCTGAGAGAATCTCTTTTTACCCCATAATAGATAGAGCATCATACATGGACATAGTTACATTAACCTTTTTCAAATGATACACAATATTAAAGGGAAGATTAGTACCTTTGGACTACACCTTTGAAGTAGAAGCATCATTTATAATTTCAGTAACATGAGGAACAAAGGGGTACTTTTGCTATTATCCATGATGTTGGGGCACTTGTTGATTTGTAGGAGATTTAGAAACTACATTTGAATAAGTAGGTTATTGACTAGCCTATGGAAATGATGAAGAAATATTAGGTTTCCCCAAGTTATCCTCCAACATCCTCTTATTAGACCTTATTCGAGATGTAATTTATTCATTTATCCTTTGTAAATATTATCCCATATTAGTTGTTACATGCTCATACACATGTTCCCCTTCTTTAAAATTCATGTATTTGGTATCAACTAGTGATTTACTCATTTTCCCTTGTTGTTGGATTTGAGCTTTTGATAGTGACATGGAAATCATATTGTCTTGACTCATTTTGGGGCCTTGTGGTAGAGGAGGCATCATATCATGACCTTGAAATGAAGGAGTGTGCTACCAACTAAGATCTTGATACATGTCTCTAGTAATCACCACCACCATCTCATTGGACTATCCCCTGATTGCCATTGACCTTCTTGAACAAAGTTAGTTTGTATGGGGACCAAGGTTCTTAAGCTACTTACAACTACAGGATTATAGCCATTATTAGATATACCTTGGCTAAATTGGCCTTGGGATTGTTTATTTGATGGATAAGGGGGTTTATTGTAAGATTTAGTAGGGTATTGGGTTTGGAAGGGGCCTTGGTTTGGTTTATGTGAAGCCTTATATTGCCTTTCTATAAACACTAACTTGTTGTTTTGTGCCTTTAGCAAGTTTTTGATCTTAGTAATTTTTTCCACTTAACTGTCATCAGTTTGAGTTTGGTGATTTAGAGTAGGCAATGGAGATATGATCAATTGGGTAGGCTAAAACTTAGGGAAAAGTGGTAGGATAGGTATTGGTATGAGCTTCCTTGATTGTATCAATAAATTTTATACCCTTATGGATATCTCATAGGCTTCATATAGAGTTGTCCCACCCATAGATTGAATCATGACTGCAATATCAAAATTCAAAGCTCTCAAATAGTAAATAAAAACATAGTTAGGGGTGGGATTGATGATAACATGGATCCTATCCCAAGTTTTTTGAAACCTATAGTTGAAATCAACCATGTATTCTTGGGATGCTCTCTTGATGGAGGTAAGTTCCTCAATAAAGGACACATGGTCACTTCTATCCTCAAAATGATTACATATGGATTCACCAAACTTATCCTAGGTGTTGATTAAAGTAGGAATTAGACCCATATACCATTGTATGGATTTCTATTTTAAGGAGGTGTCCAATAGCCTCATGGTTACATTATTTTGTATGATATTATGCATTGAGCAAAGATTTACAATGTTATCTATATGTTCTACAAGAGTGTTAGGTTGTGGAGCTAAAAGCTTCAACTTTGCAGACATGGAGGAGTTGTTGAGTGTCACAGTCACCGGCATTGGTTAGGCTGATCGATGTCGGTCAGGGGTGAACAAAAGGGCAGCCGACATCAGCAGGAGGTCAGTCATCATTAGTCATCTCCAGGTAGATAGGGACTGATGTCGATCGCCTATGTGGTTCCAAAACTGTTTGTTGCATGGATAGTTAGTTCATTGAACTAAGTGTTTGCATGTAAAAGGCTATTTTTGGTCTTGAGTTGCGAGTCTAATTATTGTAAATTATAATTCTAAGTTATTATTTTAAGTGTGGGATCTATTTATAGACCCATTGGCATGTATTGTAAAGTGTGTTAGATAGCTAGAGTGCTAGTAAGAGTTGAGCAAGTGTAGCTCCTTCTAGTTCCATAGATGAGCAAATAAAGGAAGGCAAGGAAGATCCTTCCAAGTGTAAGATCATTTGAATTTTAGGTTGTTTCAAGTTCATGGAGAAGATCTACATGGTGAGTAAGATCATTTGAGTTGTAGGTTATTGCAAGCTTATGGGAGATCTACTTGAAGTACTTTGAGTACTTGTGTACTGATAGGGTTATTACTGACTGGTTGGAGGTGAACACTAATTCTGTGTGTGAGTTGTGTGTTGGGACCATTTTTGGTAGGAGATTAAACTCTTGATTGAGAATTACTGGGAGCCCTTGAGGTGTGGGAAGCCTTATAGAGGTGGAAGAAGAAGTGGCATCTTCTTTATTGTATTTTTTTTTTGGATGAGTATTTAATATAGTTTGTGTTGTCTCTCATATTCTGTGTAATTTGTGAATTCTAGTTACTTATTGCTTCTAGTATAATTCTGCATGTTTAGTTGCTAATACAAGGTAATCATATTGTGCTCTTTCTGAGGAGCAAGATCCTAACAAGTGGGATCATAGCTATTTATTGTTTTTGATTCCCCATCAACTGGTATCAGAGCTTTTGGTTAGGTTACTAACAGGTGTTTTAGATCTAGTTAGTGTGTGTTGATTACAGGTTACTCACAGGGGTTTCTGTTTGAGTGGGAGTATAGCAATGGCAGAAGAAAGTAAGCTATGAATGGAGAAGTTTAATGGCAAGAACTATCAATTATGGAGGATGTAGATTGAAGATTATCTGTATCAAAAAGATTTGTACTTACCATTGGGTGGGGTTGATTGCAAGCCCCTGGATATGAAGGATGAAGAATGGGAGGTTCTTGATTGGAAGGCTCTGGGATCTATAAGGTTGAGCCTTGCATCGTCTGTGATTTCCAACTTATCTTAGGCTAAGACAATGGTAGAGTTGATGGAATCTTTGGCAAATTTATATGAAAAACCCTCAGCTTCGAATAAGGTATTTCTTATGAAGCAATTATTTAATTTGCAAATGTTGGAAGGTGGATCTATTCATAGTCATCTTAGTGATTTCCATGGTTTGGTAAACTAGTTAAATTCAGTCAATATTGTTTTTGATGATGAAATTAAGGCTCTCTTAATCTTATGCTCATTACCTGAAAGTTGGGAGAGTTTGGTAATGGAAGTTAGTAATACTGCGTCTGCTTCAAAAATCTTAAAAGTGGATGATGTTGTGAGTGTAATCTTGAATGAAGAAATTCACAGGGAAAGCACAGGTGAATCATTAGGGAATGCTTTGAGTGTGGAAAGTAGGGGAAGGAAAAGAGAGAAGATCGAGCATGGGAGATCAAGGTCCAAGATAGGCAGGAGATCCAAGTCCAGGTATGGCAGAATAACCTGCTGGAAATGTGGAAAGCAAGGGCACTTAAAGAGAGATTGTTCGTTGGGTGAAGATCAACATGAAGGACATGAAGAAGCAGATGTTGTGTATTATGTTACACAAGATGCTTTGGTATGTTCCTTAGGTAAAGTAGAATCTTGGGTTTTAGATTTTGGTGCCTCTTTTCATGCATCCCCAAATAGGGAATTTTTTCATGAGTATGTCCAGGGAGACTTTGGAGAAATTTTTTTAGGGGATGGTAAGCCTTGTCAAATGGTTGGCAAAGGGAAAGTGAAGCTGAAATTGCAGATAGGTAACACATGGGTGTTGAAGGAGGTCATGCATGTCCCAGTTCTGAAGTGGAATTTGATTTTTGTTAGAAAGTTGGGTGATGAGGGTTGCATAGTAACTCTCACAGTGGACTCTTGGAAGGTTATCAAGGGTGCACTTGTTGTAGTAAGAGGTAATAAAGTAGGTACGCTTTATCTATCTACTTGTATTATTGATTCTCCTTCTGGTTTATCTACTTCAGCTGTAGATTTAAATATGTGGCTTAATAGGCTTGGTCACATGAATAAGAAGGGGATGCATGTTCTTGAGTCAAAGGGTATGCTTTCAGATTTGAAAAGCATGGATCGATATTTCTGTATGCAGAAGAAAAAAGTGACATTTCTTGAGAAATTCCATGTTAGTGACAAGAATAGGAAAGCCTTGGTTTTCAAGGAGAAGGTGACAGACAGAGATCAGTGCAAGGGGCTGAAGAATTCTGAGCAGAGCAAGGTTGAAATGGACAAGGGTTTGATCCAAAATGAGCTTGCAGGTAAAATTCATCGCTCACAAGTAAAACACAGAGACCGACATTGGCTAGAAAACTAGCATCGACATCTAGACAGAGACTGACATCGACTATGTGCAGCCCGACATCGGTGACTCAAGATAGATAAACACCAGCATCGGTCAGGGGGAACCGATGTCGGCAATGAGGTAGTCACATGGAACTGACATCAGTCGGATGCAGACTAAGATGTGACTAGCATCGGTCACTGAGATAGATTTTGGGTGGATAGCAAGCTGTCAAGGAGTCTCAAGTGCCCATATGGAGGACTTAAAGGGTAAGTAAGCCTCAAATTCATCATTTCCCTTCTTTACACAACTTGTTGCTCACTAATGGTTAAGAACCATTAAGTTATTAAAGACGTAGAGCAGGTAGATCCAGGAAATAGTGGGAGCTTGGCATGGATGAAGGATGTGATTCCTTGGAGAAGAACCAAATGGGTGTTTTTGGGTGGAGTTGCCAGCTAGAAGAAAGCAATGAGATATGAATGGATGTTCAGGATAAATAAGAGTGGGAATGGACATGTGAGATAGAAGGCCAGGGTATATGGTCTTGTGTAAGCTACAGGACAATGGAGGTTTGACCATTGTGTTTCTCTTTACTAGGTTGGATAATATTAGCTACATTATCCTATTACTATATTGTGTGCTTGTTGTAGGGTTACACATATAGGGAGTTGCTGAACTAAAGGTAAAGCTAGTTCAGAGGTGTGTCATGAGGAATCTAGGAGCAGCAAGATTCTTTGGCATGAGTGTGTTCTAGGGACATGGAAGGTCACAGGTTGACTTTGTCGTTAGATGATTGTGTGAAACCAGTTAGCACACCGATGGTTAGATAGTTCTATGAACAATGTCTTGATTCACATAATGAGGTTAAGTGCATGGTATGTACTAGACCTGAGTTTGCCCAAGCAATGGGTGTTGTAAAAAATTTTGGAGCCAATCCGAGAAATAAGCACTGGAGGGCAGTTCAGTGGATTCTGAGAGGGACTAGCATCAGGTGCACATGCTATGTAGGGTCAAGTTATTTTCTACATGGGTTTGTAGATGCGGATGTGGCAGGTGATCTGGATGATAGGAGGTGCACCACAGGATTTGTGGTGGTTGGTCTTCAAGAGTGATCTTGAAGAGGGATACAAAGCCAAGGGAATAAAATAGATGATGTACAAGTACAGGTATAGTTGTAGCTATTTATCTCCAAGTGGGAGATTGTTAGGTTGTGGAGCTAAAAGCTTCAACTTTGTAGACATGGAGGAGTTGCTAAGTGTCACAGTCACCAGCATCGGTTAGGCTGACCGACGTTAGTTAGGGGTGAACAAAAGGGCAGCTGACATCGGCAGGAGGTCAGCCAATGTCAGTCATCTCCAGGCAGATAAGGACCGATGTCGGTCACCTGTGTGGTTTCAGAACTATTCGTTGCATGAACAGTTAGTTCATTGAACCGAGTGTTTACATGTAAAAAGCTATTTTTGGTCTTGAGTTGCGAGTCTAATTATTGTAAATTAGAATTCTAAGTTATTATTTAAAGTGTGGGATCTATTTATAGGCCCATTGGCATGTATTGTAAAGTGTGCTAGATAGCCAGAGTGCTAGTAAGAGTTGAGCAAGTGTAGCTCCTTCTAGTTCCATAGATGAGCAAATAGAGGAAGGCAAGGAAGATCCTTCTAAGTGTAAGATCATTTTAATTGCAAGTTGTTTCAAGTTCATGGAGAAGATCTACATGGTGAGTAAGATCATTTGAGTCGCAAGTTATTGCAAGCTTATGGGAGATCTACTTGAAGTACTTGGAGTACTTGTGTACTGGCAGGGTTATTATTGATTGGTTGGAGGTGAACACCAATTTTGTGTGTGAGTTGTGTGTTGGGACCATTTTTGGTAGGAGAGTGAACTCTTGATTGAGAATTACTGGGAGCCCTTGAGGTGTGGGAATCCTTATAGAAGTGGAAGAAGAAGTGGCATCTTCTTTATTATATTTTCTTTCTGGATGAGTATTTAATACAATTTGTGTTGTCTCTCATATTCTATGTCATTTGTGAATTCTAATTACTTATTACTTCTGGTATAATTCTGCATGTTTAGTTGCTAATACAAGGTAATCGTATTGTGCTCTTTCTGAGGAGCAAGATCCTAAAAAGTGGGATCAGAGTTGTTTGTTGTTCTTGATTCCCCATCAAAGAGTAGCATCATTCTCTCTTGTGAAGTATGGTAACCTCATTAAGGAATTAGTAAGGATCTCATCATGATCCTAAAGGTTAAGAGGTCTACCACCATTAAATGGTACAAAATCTTGTAATATAGGCCTTGCCATTTGCACTTACCTTGGTAGACTCTTAGTAGGTTGAGTAGGAGTAGGATTTATAGATCTTAGGGAGGTGGGAGAATTAGGGGGTGCTCAGTTGGGAGTTGAAATAGGTACCTTCCTCTTTTTTATACTATCTAAAGATAATTATTCAAATTACACTTCCTTACCTTTCATAGAAGACCGAGTCGAGATTTGGTGCTTGGATTGGTCTTTAATATTTTGATGACTACTCTGAGACTTCTCAAATGTTCTTTCTTCTTGGGTCCCACTGGGCATGCCAAAACTGTTGGAGATATATATTTCACCCTAGCTAGGCAAGGGATTATTTAGTTCCTTCACCTAAATCTAGCTCAACATGGGAATGACCCTAGGCTATGGGTATCTTATAATAGGGTCAAATTTCTAGGGTTTTTAATGAGGCTAGATCCTCAGATTTCATGATTTGGACCTTTATTTATAAATCCTAAAATTGGTTAGTCTGAAAAGAGTCAAAAAATTACATAAATTAAACCTATCTAACTTGTGGTGATGTACCATGAATTTTTCATATCCACTCTTAGGCTTGGACTCTTTAACACACTAAAGGAATATGAAAGGAGATAATGCAGTATCTACTATAATTTTTAAGCAACAATATTTCATATAGAGGTTAGTTTGATGTACTAAGACTAGAGAACAATGAAATTAAGGCCTAGTTGAAGACACTTACATTTATCAGTCCATTATATCCTTGATAATATTAATGCTAAGGCACACTATATGACGTGTAAATAAAGTTGTTAGTATTTAGGTAGTTGTTAGAGAATAATAAATATAGAGAGGGAGTTTTTTTTCTAGTTCTTAAAGAGGAATCAAACAAGCTCAAATCCATTTGAATTATAGTTACAACTTCCTCCACAAATTATGCTCATTCAAACCCTTTTGATTGATCCAAGTTACTTCAAGTGGTTTCATAGTTACATTGATGTTCTTTTTTGTTACAATGGTAGGGTCAAGTTATTTTGAGCTAGGTTCTACCATCTATGTAGTTACAATAACTAGGCTAATCTATTAGAATATTGTCTTCTTATTAATTGTTCCTAGCTAGTTTGTCATGACATACATAGTAGAGATAAGGGGTCCTTTTCATGTTGTTAGTTCTGGAAATGAAACCATTATGGTCTAGGTGTATGCCTTCATGGTATCCTTTGAAATGTTATCTCTTTCTTCTAACAATGGTAAACATAGTCATATAAAGATCCCTCTATGACACAAATGCTTGAGCTAGAGGTCCATATTTATCCTTAGTGGTGGTCCCTTTATGTTCTTTAACCTGACTACAAGACTATGTTCACTCCATATATTTTTAACGATCTCTAATGATTTTTTTATGACCTTGTAAGACCTTGTTTGTTTCTATCAAAAACTTCTCCTTGGCTCAACTTTGGTGGTCAAAAATTACTCTGCCTAATCAAATTTCTCCAACTTGTCTTCATTCCCATTAGCCGTGTAGATCCCTGTTGTCATATCTTGACCTTGTTTGCATCCTTCACAAACCATGGGATCAAGTTGTATAAATGAATGTGATCCCTCGATCTCCTACCATGAATATCCTTTGACATGTTGACCTACTCGCACACCATTAGATCATATTATATGAAGTAGTATTGATCATTGATTTACTTGGACCTACTATCCTATCAGTCCGTATACACCATCAAATCATTGGTATGAATGGATGTGAACCCTTGATCTCCTACTCAAACCTAACTGTTGTTAGTGAAAATGAACCATTGGATTTATATCATATTGATCTGTACTATCAAATCATGCCCAATTTTTAGCTCTTTAAAGGGCCTTAACCCAAAGACCTTTTGACTCATTTGACTCTAGTGTGAACATTAGATCTTATTTTTCACAATGTGGGCTCATGCAGAACATTGGATGTTTCTCAAATTTAAAAATTTTAATGACCTTTTGAATTAAATGATCACTTTATAAAGCTCAAAATTTATGTTATTATGAACTCTTATATTGTAGGTCCAACTTTGAAGCTTCATAACTCGAACTAGAGAGCTTGCATGGGCATGAAACTTTCATAGGATGATCCTAGTATGTATATATTCATGACACTACAATATTTTGGCTTGGATGGTTTTATGAGGTGCATTTATTAAATTCTCAAACAAGCTGGTCCATTTGTTTATGGAAGACATCCTTGTGATAGTCTAGTCTCCAAATCTTGCATAATTCACCCTTTGTTTAACATTTCAGAGTCTAATGATATCTCAAGACTTTATCAATATGGTCCATGTCACTACATGCTCATGAGCACCATGATATCCTACTTGGATCAATATATTTACATTATTGTACCCATTTTTAAGCCATTGGGTTTTCTACTTAATTAGGACCTTGCTAGGCTCCTCTTTCCAACTGCAAGCAAAGTCTGATATGTGGGCCAAAATGGCCAACAACTCCTTTTTGTTCTAATATTTACAATGAGCTTTTACCTATTACAAAAAATAAATAAAGGGAATGTATGAAGTAGTCATTCATCCCATGCCATGTTACCACCCCATCTAAATATATTATTACTCAGACTTCCCTCTTGGACTCATTACACCAACTATCCCATTACAAAGATGTCCTTTTGGATGCATTGTGTATGACTATACTACCTTATAATGTGGAACCAACATATGTGGTTTTTGTTTTAATTTTTTTCAAATGGACTAAGCATAATATATCCATTAAAAAATAGGAATTACCACCTCAGTATACTATAAATATTTGTTTGCCACTCTACATCTAAGTGTTTATTTTTAATAAAATGGTAAAATAAGTTCTTGTGGACAATGGTTCGAGACTCAACATTTGTAACATATCTTTTATCTCCTCCATTGGCATCAATCCTTCAAATTTGGTGCCATCTAATATGAGAATTAAGGGATTGGTAATATTTCATGACAAGTGTTGGGTCAAATAACATTGAATATTATTGTAGGTCCTTGTACCCTACCTACTCTATGCCAAGCTATGCCAAATGACTTAAATTATAACATTCTCTTAGGGAAGCCTTGGATACATGAGATGGATATGGTTCCACCCAATTTGCACACATGATTAAAATTCAATCATTATGAGTTCATTTACACTTTTTATATGGATACTAATCCCATCAAACATTATGCAATGATAAAAAATGGATAATACTATATTGTATTCTTATAATCCTAATTTTGGTTCTCACTATTTACAAATATATAGATACAAAGGACAAGGGCTAGGTAAACATGAATAAGGCAAAGTTAAGCCTATTTCTCCTACAACCAATATAAACTATTAGGGTTTGGGTTTTTCAAAAAAAATTGCAATTCATAAGCATATCTCTCACCCCATAACTTGCTTCCAACGGGCCAAAATAAAGTGTTTGAACACTTCTACAACTAATCTACCACAACCCTTATCTTATTAATGAGCATGATTCACCAAATATTTTGACACTAGATGGATTCTCTAATTATGAATCATTGTTAGATTATTTAGGGTCATACAAGGATCGTCATTCCTTCTATCATAAGAAAACTTTTCCTCAAGCCACCTCTACTCATTCTTACTTTAGTGAAAGTATTGATACTAATGTCCAACATGATACATCACATGATAATCCTATGACACCATTTATCATAGAGAGATTCACTTTACTAAATGAATAAATAGTCAAATATTATTATGGAATAGATAAGCACACTTGACTTGTTCTACTAGTTGTAATGATGTAGGAAGATGAAGGAAAAATGTATTGACAAGTCCTTCATGAATTTATTGAACTCTTTGTTTGGGATTATTTAGATATGCTTAGAACTGATCTGTTAGTGGCCATGCATAACATATTATTATAAATAGATGCAAAACCATTTATACAAAGGATTCACAAAATGCATCCCAAAGTAGCATTATTTGTGAAAGAGGAAATTTACAAGCTTCTAGATTATATATTTATACTATCTATTACACACTCTAAATGGGTGTTCAACATTGTACCTATTAAAAACCTAATGGTGACATGCACTGATTATTGAGATTTAAACAAAGATTATCTAAAAGATGTTTTTTCATTACCTAATATCGATATGATTATCGATTCTATAGTTGAATATGAGACAATTTCATTTATGGATGGATTCTTAGGACATAACCAAATTAAAATTAACCCCATTGATCAAGAAAAGATGGAATTTACTACTCTTTGGGTTACATTTTACTCTACAATCATGACTTTTGGGATAAATAACATAGGATCCACATATCAAAGGGGCATGCCTCATATATTCCATGAATTTATACACAAAATTATTGATAACTATGTTGATGATTTGCTTACCAAATCTAAATGTCTTTAGGAATATGTTACTAATTTGTGACAAATATTAGAATGTTTATGCAAGTTACATGTTCAATTAAATCCAAAAAAGTGTCTTTTTAGGAAAAATACTTGGATACATAATATCTTAGTGAGGCATAAAGGTTGATGCAAAAAAAGGTAAAATATATTATTGAAATTCCACTGCTAACCAATCTCAAACAATTATGATGCATGCAAGATTGAATCCAGGCTATTTGATGTTTCATAGCTCAATTTACAAACAAAACAATTCCTTTTACATGTTTGATAGTAAATGACACAAAATTTATATGGGATGATGTGTGTCAACAAATAATTGACCAAATCAAAACATATTTATCAAACCCACTAGTATTCATGCCTCCTAACTTGGACAAACCATTGCTTCTTTATATCTCAGCTACTCATGAGGCCCTTGGGGCCCTACTAGCATAATATTATGATGATCACAAATAATGTGAAATATATTACATCATTTTCTATTTGGTAAATTATGAATTCAAATATTCAACAATGAAAAAGCTATGTTTAGCCTTGATTTTTGCTACTCAAAAGCTATGGTATTGATTTATAAATAATGAGGTTCATGTTATAATTAAATAAGATCAATTAAAGTTCCTTATGAACAAGACACACCTTACCAACTGCATAAAAAAATGGGTAATATCACTTATAGAGGTTGATCTTTAATTTGTATCCCAAAAGTCAATAAAAATTCAAGTTGTAGATGACCAATTCTCTGCAGCTCATTTACCATATATCTTTCCTCTCTTTGAAGCTTTCTATGACAAGTTCGAGGCATATAATATATTTCAAAACCCATGGAAAATGTATTTCAATGGATCTAGATGTAAAATATGGGTGGGTGTTGGCTTTGTATTTTTCACCCATGAGGGTGAATATATGCCTTTCTCATATAAATTCCTTTTCTTATACCAATAATAGAGCTAAATGTGAAACCTTGATAATTGGATTATCCATAGCACACAAGATTTATATACATGGCATCCAGGTTCTTGGTGATTCTTAATTATTAATTGTTAACTAGGTTAAAAATCATTACCAAACTAAAGAATAACATATTCTCCCATACAAAGAAGTGGTGGATAAACTCACAGAGACATTTGATATATTTTCTATTAATAGTATTCCTCATAAAGATAACTACCATGAAGATGCCATGGCTAGTGCAACATCTTAATGCCTTTTGATATCAATGATGATCATATCAACTTTACCATATGACAAATATGGTATCATTCCATTTATTTAGAATAAATGGATGCCTTAGCCATTCTTATTATTACTATTAGTACATCAAACATAGAGTGGTACACTTATATTTATAATTTCCTCTATCAACCTATATACTAGTCAACTTTACGTGGAATGATAAATGAGAATTACAATGTGAAGCACCTATTTATGTCATTATTAGGAATTATTTACTCAAATTAAGGTTTGATGTAAAATTACTATGATTATTAAGTAAAGATAAAGTTCGCATTTCACTCTTAGAAATGCATGATAGTGAATGTGGTGGTCATTTCAATGGATGACCCATGTCCCATAAACTATTACACTAGGGTTATTATTAGCCTACCATGGAAAAATAATTAATTGAAAATGTAAAATTATGTTTAAAATGCCAAAAATATAATAATTTAAATCATGCACCATCACATGGGTTATAGCCAATCATTTCACCATGGCCCTTTTCTTTATGTGGTTTTGATTTGATTAGTAAAATAAATCTAGTTCTACTGGTGGACATAAATTCATCATTACATCTACAAAATATTTTACAAAAAATGAGTAGAAGCCATTCCCCTTGATTTTATCATAGGAGATGACATACGCAAGTTTTTTATGACCAAAATTATTTCCCACTTTATCATTCCTTCAACTATTATTTATGATAATGGATCATCCTTTAGGAAAATGGTAAAATGATTTTGCAATAAATACAAAATTAAACATACATTTCATACACCTTATTATCTATAAGGTAATGGGAAGGTAGAGTCAAAAAATAAAACAAATTTCAAAATACTTGGAAAAATAGTTGAATGATACAACACTAATTGGTAGAAACATATGGTATATGCTTTATGGGCATACCTAACTAGTGTACGCACACCTACTCAGGAAACACCTTACTCTTCGGTATATGTTATAGAGTTATTATTACCAATTTAAATTGAGATACCTATTATGAAATTAATTTTAACCCTTGGAGAGTGTTATTTAGGCTCTCTCCCATTAAGTCAAAATATTAGGACAACCCTAGGCTGTGGCTAACCTATGTTGAGTTTGAACCTCTGAAGTAGGTCAGTGATGCAAGAAAATGATTTAGGAAGGTTTTAATGATTTTAATTTTGGTTTTAAATATCTTATTAAGTGTTATAGAGTGTCTACAGGTCATTTGGATTCCATACTAGTTGCTTAGGTTGTTCAAATTTCAAATCTTGTGCTTCCTACCAAAAGCACTATTCAAAAATTTAAATTCTTGTGATCCCTTTTAAATGACTATGGAATATTATTGGTAATTTATGAGGTATAAATTTATTTATATATGAATTTTATGAGTAGTGAGGGGTTATTCTGTCAAACAACCCTCTTGATATGGCATTTTGTGATTAATTAGGTCTAAACTAGTTGTTGATCTAAGAACTCCTACATGGAAGTAGTTTCAAGATTAAGTTATGTACCTTATATAAGAGTTAATTGAATAATTTTTGGGTTTAATCCATCCATCCCATTAAATTATTTTTATAAAAGGATAATATAAATAAAACTTGTGTTAACAAAGATTGCCTGTGTTATCTGATCACTATTTGTATTGAATTTGTATGAATGATTAGAGTATATGCATGCTTGGAACACTTAAGTGGTGAGTGATTTTTATAATGACATTTTTATATTGATATTTTTATATTGTTATGATCTTTTGATATTGTTTATTATGAGATAGGAAAGTGCTAATGGAATGTTCCATTTGATAAGTCTACAAGGTTGCTTACAAAATATGCTTTACACAATTTGGTTTAAGTAACAAAACTCAGTGTATGATTTTATTCATATAGGAGTTATGGAAGGAATATAAAAGTAACATGTATAAATATTGAAAATTGATCTAGTTGAATGATACAATGGACCAAAGATAGTGATTCTCATCTAGATCCCCATTATAACCCTTTGTAAGCACATAAGTAATAACTACAAAATTCTATAAATTGAGTAAAGTTATTGTTTAACTTGTTTGGATTAAAAAGGTGATTGGATATCGTTTAGTATTTTGGTTCATAAAACCTTTTGATGTTGTAGACCCCTGTTCTGTCAAATAGAACACAATAAAAAGAACTGAGCTTTTTGTGTTTTTGAATGATCTAAAGGTTAAGGACATCCACTCATAGAATGAAAATGTTATAAGGTCAATAGATAGGAATTTTCCAATATTTTTTAATTATTGAAATTGATTTTTGATCATTATTTTCAATTTCATACAATCTTGGGTCTGTGTAGAGACTTATAAACCCTAGATTAGGGTTTGGGTTATAGAATAAGTTCCCATAGGCCAAAAAGGCCAAAAAAATTTCATCAGACATGTTTTAAAGAGGCCTAATATATTTTTATAGTTTCATGTCTATACCTTCATTATTCCATACAATATTGACATGTAGGTTTTGAATAAGCCTAAATAGGCATAATTGGAGACTAAGTTAGTCATGAAACAGGGCCTAGATGGGGAGATGAGTCAAATTGGGAATGGTTGAGATATAAAACCTAAATGGAGTATAATAAATTATCTTATTTTATGTTAAAATTTTTTAGACAATCTAAATTAAATAAATTACCCAAAATAGGGTTAATAGGAGTCTAAGGCTAGAAAGGAGCTTGTTTTAAGAAACTGATTAAGGTGATTGATTTAGTTATATAACATAGTTATAAATAAGAGTATATAATTGTAATAAGAAAGTTATAAGGTTTTTAAATGACTTAAGTCATCATAGTGATTTGATTTCCTTACAAGGACACTTTGGCATTGACCATTTGTAAGAGCACTAAAAAGGTTAAGATAAATAACACATGAACAAGGAATAATTTAATTGATGGGAGAGTATTGGATGGTATGTGGAATGAGTATTGATTATTGAAAACTAGATTAATATTTTCCTATAGTTTGAACAACATATAAGGTTAATAAATCATCAATAATATATAAGACTATACAAAGGGAATAACAAAAAGAATTTGAGTAAATGTACTAGAGCTCTGCATCATTTGGTATCAGAGGAGAAAGATGTCTTGGGTACAGATAAGTGATGAATATGTTGTGGTGAAGATTTGATATTGTTCAAGGTGTTTGTGAATGTTGTAGGAAACAAGCAGGAAAAGAGACAAGATGAAAGGAAGAGAGCAAGATAGAATAGAGCAGTAGAAGGCAAGAAGATAGTATAATTCACAACAAGGTATGATTTTTGGTGATTGATTTGACAAGGTTTTATATGTATTTGTTCAAATAATTTGCATTTGATTATTTCTTTGAATAAAAATAAAAATAAGTGAGGAATGTTGGAAAGAGGTGATGGTAGATAAAAGATAGGTGTGGCAAAGAAGCCCAAAGCCAAGAAAGGCTAAAAAGAATAAGATAGTTATTGACAACTCAAAAGAGGAGACAAGCTCATAAAGAGAGCTTGAGAAAAGATAAGGCAATCCCAAGTGAGGACAAGAGAAGACTCCAAGTGAGAGTTCAAGATAGGTGACCCAAGAGAGGTCAAGAAGGCAAGTGTGAAAATAAACTTGTCAATAAAGAGTGAAGAAAATAAGGGAAAGGGAATGATGGCCTTGATGCAAAAATATTACCACAAAAAGATGAAAAATAAAGTACAAGATGAAGAACTTGATATGGATAAAGAGATTGTTGAGTTGAGAAGAAAGCTAATAGGTATGGAATACAGATTGAGAGAGATGATGATAGAATTAAAAAATAATTTCATTATTAATATCAAAAAAAGAGTATATTGTGCATTCAAGGACAATATGGGGGACAAAAAAATCTAATAGGTAGTTATTCATATAAGACATCAGCTAGAGGAGATAATTAGAGAATTTGAGAAATATGATGACAAGGAAGATGAATGGGCATGTAAATATGCAAAAATAAGTGTGTGTTATCCTAATAAAGGTGAGTAGCTAGATGACATGGAAAAGATAAGTGAATAAATTCAAAGCTTCATCAAAATCATATAGAAGGAAGAGTTGACCCCAAAAAAACATGAAGGGTCTCAAGAGGTAAATAAATATGTTGAATATTCTGATTTTGCTAATGTACATGAGAACTTGTAAGAAGTGGAAGAAGAAATGCATAAACTAGAGGATAATGTTGTTGGTCTATCATCAAGAGTGTTGATTATAGGCCATAAGGAATTGATACAATAGGAAGAAGAGTTTTAAGTAAGAATTTAATATAAGAATACTATTGTAGCCCAAAAAGGACAAGATAAGTCATGCCAAAATCTAATTTTCTCAAGTGATTATGTGAATCAATTGTTTACGAGTTTGTCTAAACATTTGATAATGATTTCTAGTAATTAATATGTACAAGGATTTGTGGATAAGGTTAGTTCTTTGAGGAACTTTGTTGGAGAAGAAGAGGAGGATAATGGGATAATGAGTGGATATCAAGTCCAATAAAATCAAGGATTTGAATCACAAAATAGTGATCAAGAAGTTAAAATGCAAGAGAATGAGTATGGCCAACAATTTAAGCATCTAGAACAAAGTGAAGTATACAAAGAATAAGATAAAGTGGAAAATAAGGTAGCATGGGTAGAACAGATAGAAGTGGTGAATGAGGTGAGGAAAGGAGATGTTAAGACACCTACACAAGAATTCTAACATGAAGACAAAGGATATTTTGAATAATTTTTTAGATAAGGTAGGGTTGAATAAGCCTTCAAAGTAGGATCAAAATAATAGGATAAATGTTTTATTTAACCCCATTATGTTGTGTGCAGGTATATCCATCAATATTTTTATCAAGTGGAGGCTTATATGTGGGGACCAAGTGCATGTAAAAATCTATGAAAGATAAGTGGAGGTAGATCAATAAGAAGCATCATGCAAGTATATCTACAAGAGCATGTGGGAAACTTCTCTAGATTGGTAGTATGATGCTAGGGAATCCTTTAGGAAGGTTTACATGATTTTAATTTTGGTTTGAAATAGACTATTAAGTGTTTTATATTGTCTACAAGTCATTTGGAGTCCATACTAGTTGTCTAGGTTGTTCAAATTTCAAATCTTGTGTTTCTTGCCAAAGCACTATTCAAAAATTTGAATTCTTGTGAGCCCTTTTTAGGGACTATGGAATATGATTGGTAATGTATGATGTTTTAATTTATGTATCTATGAATTTTATGAGTATTGATTAGTTCTTTTGTCAAACAACCATCTTGATATGACATCATGTGATTAATGAGGCCTAAACTAGTTGTTGATCCAAAAAATCCTGCATGGAAGTAGTTTCAAGATGTAATTATGTACCTTATATAGGATTTAATTTAATAATTTTTGGGTGTAATAAATCCATACCATTTGATTATATTGATAAAATGATAATATAAATAAAACTTGTGTTAACAAAGACTGCCTATGTTATCTGATCATTGTTTGTATTGAATTTGCATGGATGAACATATTATATGCATGCTTAGAAAACTAAAGTAGTGAGTTATTTTTTTAAATATATTTTTATCTTGTTATGATCCTATGATATTTTTTATTATGAGATATTAAAGTGCTAAATTTATGGAGAGCTAGTCCATTTGATAAGTCTGTAAACCTGCTTACAGAATATGCTTTACATAATTTGGTTTAAGTAACAAAATTGAGTGCATGATCTTATTAATATAGGAGTTATAGAATGATTATAAAAGGAACATGTCTAAAGAGTGAAAATCCATCCAATTTAACTATATAGTGCACCAAATATATTAATTTTCATCTGGATTCCTGTTATAACCTTTTGTAAACACACAAGCACTAACTACAAAATTTTGTAAATTGAGTAAAGTTGTTTTGTAACTTTTTTTGATTCAAAAGGTGATTAGATATGGGTTATTATATTTATAAAATATGTTAATAAGTCTATTTTGGTTCATAGAACCTTTGTATTTTGAAAGGATAAAGAAACCTTGCAAGACCCCTGTTATATCAAATAGAACATAGTAAAAAAAACTAAGATTTTTACATTTGTGAATGATTTGAAAGTTAAGGACATCCACTCATAGAATGAAAAAATTTTAAGGTCAATATACACACATTTTAAAACATTTATTAATTCTTGAAATTTATTTTTGATCATTATATGTAATTTCATGTAGTTTGGGGTCTGTGTAGACTTATAAACCCTAGATTAAGGTTTTGGCTATAGAATGAGTTCCCATGGGCCAAAAAGGCACAAAGTTTGTCATCTCAGGTGTTTTAAAGAGGCTTAATATATTTTTTTAGTTTCATGTATGTACCTTAATTATTATGTATAGTATTGAGATGTAAGTTTTGAATAAGCCTAAATAGGCCTAATTGGAGACTGAGTTAGTGATGAAATAGGGTATGCATGGGGAGATGAGTTAAATGGGGAATGGTGGAGATAGAACACCTAAATGGAGTCTAATAAATTATATTATTTTGTGTTGAAATTTTGTAGACAATATAAACCAAATAAATTACCCAATACAAGGTTAATAGGAGTTTAAGGCTAGAAAGGAGCTTGTTTCAAGACAATGAGCAAGGTGATTGACTTAGTTTCATAACAAAGTTATAAAGAAGAGTAAATAAGTGTTATAAGTAAGGTAGAAGGTTTGAAAACTAGATTAATATTGATTATTGAAAACTAGAGTAATATTTTCCTATGGTTTGCATAGCACAAAAGGTTAATTAGTCATAAATAAGACATAAGACTATACAAAGGGAATAACAACAAGAATTTGAGTAAATGTACTAGAGATATGCATCAGTCAGCTTCCTCTTTGATGCTCACCTAAAACTAAAGATAAACTAATGCTTCACAAGGAAAATGGTCAGAAATGGAAAAGGGATCTTAATAAATTTAACCAGGCAATGCACCAAACTTAAAAGGGAAACTCCCATAAGATTAAACCCACACTAGATCAACAGATGATAATACTAGCTCATGTAACCTCAAGATCAAGCTACTTACATAAGTATTTCACAGAGGAAGTTTAGAGTAGAACACTGATCTAGACCTGTAAGTAGCATTGAACACTCCCTAAATAAGGTCAAAAAGGAGGATAATGGATGAGGAAGATTCTCCTTCACATCATGTCATCATACAAAAATCACCAAACACAGACTCAAGGTAAGAGATAGGTAAATAAAGTCACTATTTCATCAAGAGGTAGTTTTTATAAATGCTTGATAAGGTCAAGCCTAATCAAGAGGAGCATACTTTATAGAATCTCAAAGAGTATCCCTATCTCCCTGCAAGATAAAAAATCTAAAATCTAAGAACCTTTATAGAGGAGAAGAGAGTGGGATAATATAGGAGAAGGGGAGAAGAGAGAACATGTTATAAGAGCAATTAATTAGCTACTAGATTTTAAGGGAATGCTCCATCATGCTTTGGTTCAATTAGGACATAATCTATCATGAATAAGATAGCCTTTATTTTTCCCAATATCCCCCAAGTAATATACTAGAAGACAATAGTTTTTCCAAAGATGGCAAGTCATTACCCTACTTATGAAAGGGACCCTTAGGCACTCTAAAAATATATTAAATGTTTAGGCTACTTCTCCAACCACCAGATCTTTATCTTTGATCTTCATGCCATATTCTACTTGACTTCGTATGTATAAAGAGAAAATCCTCATATATATGGACCTAACCAAGCCATGGTGTATCTACTTTAAGTGATAGCTTGTTAAGAGCTTATGATTTTGTTGAAAGATGAGAGCTTATACATTTATTATACAAACTAGTTCCTACTTTAAAATCTAGACCTAAATCAACTATAGATGAAAATCAATCTAAAATTATTACTTTTATTATATTCTATATAGATGGCACTCTAATCAATGCCTAGTCCTTTTTACAATAAATTGCCACTCTTTTGGCTTATATTAGGTCTAAAATACCTATTTTACCTTTATGGATATTTGCTCATAATGCTTGGTCCTTATTGTTTATCCTGGTTCAAATCAAGTCAAGCTCAAGCTCGTCTCCATATATTTTACACCAACTTGGGTCCATTCATTTTCTTGGCCCAAGTCAAACAACTCCATTTCCCTTAGTCAAAAATTGTTGGGGATCAACCAACAATGGATTACACTTGTGAAATCAATAAATGCGGAAATAAATCAGATAGATAAGTAACTAGAATGATAAATAGCACAGAACAAGAGATACAAGAAAACACCCTGAAAACTTGTATTAAAACTCTTTACAATAGGAATACAATTGAAGAAACTTCGTTCTTCCACACCTCTCTCAGATGCACACAAGATCTCTCACTAGATCTCTATTCCTCAAGATCTCTCTCTCTCAAGTACACTCAAATCCAATAACCTGGATTGATGCAACTCAGTACTGTCCTTCAAACATTCACAATGTTCTACTCATACTCACACATTCAACATACTAAGCTAATAAGATCTTTCCTACATATAGAATTAGGAAACTTGAGCATGCTCTTACAACAAACAGTTACGCCTCTTGAACAATGGCTCTAAAAATAACATTGCTAATAATAGAGACGCGAGCTTGAGTCTACAACTCAAACTCATCATGCAAACACTCACTTCTGTCCTTGAAAATTGCTTTTTGGACACACAGGTAACCGACGTCGGTTCCTACTTGTTCGCCTGTGACCATCGCCGGTCGACCCTACTGCCGACGTCGGTGCCTCTGCAACTGCAACTGACCGACGTCGGTCACTCCTGACCAACGCCGGTGTCTGTGTAGACCCAAACCTATTTTTAAGTCTGCTCCTTGGTGAAGCTTTTAGCTCCACACCCTAACAATCTCCCACTTGGAGATAAATAGCTGCACCAGTACCTGTACAGCAACATCTTCTAGCTCCTCCATCTTCAACTCAATCATGAAGACCAATAGAAGTTGAATAAAGATTCAACTTCTCCTTAGTAATCGGCTTTGTTAGCATATCAGTAGGATTCCTATCTGTATGGATCTTCTCCAGCTTCAACTCACCATCTTCCAATACCTGTCGTATGAAGTGGTACCTTAGCTGTATGTGCTTGGTTCTAGAATGAAAAGCTGAGTTCTTAGCCAAATGGATTGCACTCTGACTGTCACTATACAATCTGCAACTCCCATGCTCCCTTCCAAGCTCTTCCATGAATCGTGTCATCCATATCATCTCCTTGCTAGCTTCTATAGCTGCAATATACTCTACTTCTGTAGTTGATAAGGCTACAACCTTCTGTAACTTAGATATCCAGCTAACTGCCATTCGACCTACAGTAAAAACATAACCTGTGGTGCTCCTTCTGCCATCCAAATCACCTGCCATATCTGAATCTACATGGCCATGTAGAGAAGTATCTGAACCTCCATAGCACAAGTGCCTACTGCTAGTTCCTCTCAGATATCTAAGGATCCATTGAACTGCTTTCCAATGTTCCTTACCTGGATTGGCCATATACTTGCTTACTACTCCCACTGCTTGGGCAATATCCGGTCTAGTACACACCATTGCATACATCAAACTTCCTACCGCGGAAGAATATGGAACCTTACTCATTTACTCTACCTCATCATGTGAGTTGGGACATTGTTCTTTACTCAACTTAAAATGTCCAGCCAAAGGTGTGCTTACCGGTTTAGCATCCTGCATATTGAACCGTTTCAACACCTTGTCCACATAATCTTCTTGAGACAATATCAACCTGTGATTTTTCATGTCCCTCTTAATGCTCATGCCAAGGATTTTCTTTGCTGCTCCCAAATCCTTCATAGCAAACGTTTGAGCTAATTTCACCTTAAGCTCAGAGATATCCTGCATGTGAGATCCTACAACCAGCATATCATCTACATACAACAATAGAATAATATATCTACCATTATCAAATCTCTTGAAATATACACAATGGTCAGATTGACACCTACTATAGCCATGCTCAGTCATAAACTTGTCAAATTTCAAATACCATTGCCTAGGAGCTTGCTTGCGGCCATACAAGCTTTTCTTCAACCTGCACACTAACTTCTCCTTACCCTTAACCTCAAATCCTTCTGGCTTTTCCATGTATATTTCCTCATCCAAATCTCCATGAAGAAATGTTGTCTTAACATCTAGCTGCTCAAGATGCAAATCCTCAAAAGCAACCAAAGACAATACAACCCTTATAGAAGTCATCTTAACAATAGGAGAAAAAATCTCACCAAAGTCAATACCTGGCTTTTGTGCAAATCCTTTTACAACCAATCTGGCCTTATATCTCATCTGTCCATCCTCACCTTCTTTCAACCTGTAGGTCCATCTGTTCTTCAGTGTTCTCTTACCAGCTGGCAATTCAACCAAATCCCATGTTTGGTTCTCTCTTAAGGACTCCATCTCCTCAATCATGCCACGCTCCCACTTACTCCTGGACTCCACATGTAATGCTTCTTCAAAACTCTCTGGTTCTCCACCATCAGTTAGTAATAAATAATATAAGGAAGGAGAATATCTAATTGGAGGCTTACTTACCCTTTCAGACCTCCTGATGGGTGTCATGGACTCATTTTCAACAAGCTGTCCACCCAAATTTTCTGACAGTGACCAACCTCGGCCACCTGTAGACCTGTTACTGGCCGACGTCGGTTCTTCCTGGCCGACGTCGGTTCTTCCTGGCCGACGTCGGTGCCTGTTCTGCCAACATCAGTCTCTGTATGACCGACATCGGTTTCTTTACTACCAACGCCGGTTCCTAACCTGCCGACGTTGGTCTCTGTGTTTTCATGTAAGTGATTATTTATTTTTCCTGCGAGCTCATTTTGGACCATAACTTCGTCCAATTCACCATTGCTCTGCCCAGATTGATCCAGCTTCCTTATCTGATCACTGTACATCACTCTTTCATTGAAAACAACATCACAGCTCCTAATTACCTTGTTAGTTCCTAGATTCCAAAATCTGAAACCAAAATCATCTGAGCCATAGCCAATAAACGTGCACCTCATAGACTTAGCATCAAGCTTCTTTCTATTTTCCTTATCTATGTGCACAAAGGCTTCACAACCAAAAACTTTGAGATATGAGAGATCTACCTTTTTACCTGTCCATGCCTCTTCTGGAATTCCACCATCCAGAGCTGTAGAGGGTCCTCTGTTAATCAGGTACACTGCGGTGTCAACTGCTTCTGACCAAAACTCTAAGGGTAACCCAGCATGTAATCTCATACATCTTGCATGCTCCATGATAGTTCTATTCATCCTTTTAGCAATACCATTCTGTTGAGGTGTCCTTGGAACCATCCTTTGGCTATGGCTTCCATGAGTGTAACAATACCACTTAAACTTAAGACTGCAAAACTCACCGCCATTATCAGATCTCAAGCACTTTAATCTTCTGCCTATTTCATTCTCAACCATAGCTTTCCAAATCTTAAAAGTCTCAAAAACATCAGATTTCTTTTTAATACAGTAGATCCATACCTTCCTTGTAGCATCATCTATGAATGTAACATAGTACCGTGATCCTCCAATAGAGGCTACTTGAGCCGGTCCCCACACGTCTGTGTGAACAAGCTGCAACTTCTGCCTTTTCTTAGTAGACCCAGTCTTAAGAAAACTAACCCTTTTCTATTTTCCAAATACACAATGCTCACAAAATTCTAGATCCATACTTTTCAAATCTGAAAGCATACCTTTAGACTTAAGAATTGACATCCCCTTCTCACTCATGTGGCCAAGCCTTGAGTGCCACAATTTAGCATCCACATCTGAAGTAGATAAAGCGGAAGGAGATTTTTTAGTAACACAATTACACAAATAGAGAGTACCTTCTCTCTTACCTCTGGCCATAACAAGTGCACCCTTGGTCACCTTCCAAGAATCTGCTGTGAGAGTTACTGTACAACCCTCATCACCTAGCTTACCTGCAGAAATCAAATTTCTCTTCAAACTAGGAACATGCATCACATCTCTCAACACCCATGTGTTGCCATTCTGCATCTTCAGCTGCACTTTACTTTTGCCAATAATCTTACAAGGCTCATCATCCCCTAAGTACACTATTCCAAAATCTCCATGGATATAGTCACTGAAATATTCTCTGTTAGGGGTAGCATGGAAAGATGCACCAGAATCTAATACCCAAGATTCTATATTATTATGCAAAGAGAAAATAAGAGCATCCTGTGCAATACCTGCAACCTTTGTCTCTTCCTTTCCTTCGTGTTGATTCTCCTCCTTAGGCTATGACCAGCAATCTCTGCTTATGTGCCCCAACTTTCCACAGTTCTAGCATTGTGGCCTTCTGCCATTCCTGGATTTGGATCTGCCTCTTCCCTTAGACTTAGATCTTGATCTCCTCTTGCTCCTTTCTTTTTGCCTTCCCCTGATCTCGAGATTTAAAGCGTTCCCAGATGTCTCTTCTGTGCTTTTCCTAAGAATTTCCTCATTCAAGATAACACTAACCACATCCTCTACTTTTAAAATATTTGAAGCAGAAGCAGTATTAGAAACTGCCATTACCAAGCCATGCCAGCTTTCAAGCAAAGAACATAATATTAAAAGAGCTTTTATTTCATCTTCAAATACAATATTGACTAAACTTAACTGATTAACAATACCATGGAAATCATTCAGGTGATTAGAAACAGATCCACCTTCTTGCATATGCAAATTAAATAACTACTTCATAAGATATACCTTATTTGAAGCTGAGGGTTTTTCATACAAATTTGCTAATGTAGTCATTAACTCTACCGTAGTTTTTGCCTGTGACAAATTGGATATCACAGTGGATGCAAGACTCAGTCTTATAGACCCAAGAGCCTTTCTATCAAGAACTTCCCATTCTTCATCCTCCATGTCCTTGGGCTTCTTTGCAATCCCACCTAACGGTAAGTAAAGATCTTTCTGATACAGATAGTCCTCTATCTGCATTCTCCAGTGTTGATAGTTATTTCCATTAAAATTTTCCATTCTCAACTTACTTTCTTCTGCCATTGCTTCTCCCACTCAAACAGAAATCCCTGCAGAAACCCCTGTGAGCAACCTGTAATCCAAACACACTACACAGATCTGAACCACCTGTTAGTGAACCTGAGCTCTGATACCACTTGTTGGGGATCAACCAATAATGGATTACACTTGTGAAAGCAATAAACGCAGAAATAAATCAGATAGATAAGTAACTAGAATGATAAATAGCACAGAACAAGAGATACAAGAAAACACCCTGAAAACTTGTATTAAAACTCTTTACAATAGGAATACAATTGAAGAAACTTCGTTCTTCCACACCTCTCTCAGATGCACACAAGATCTCTCACTAGATCTCTATTCCTCAAGAGCTCTCTCTCTCAAGTACACTCAAATCCAACAACCTGGATTGATGCAACTCAGTACTATCCTTCAAACATTCACAATGTTCTACTCATACTCACACATTCAACATACTAAGCTAAGAAGATCTTTCCTACATATAGAATTAGGAAACTTGAGCATGCTCTTACAAAAAATAGTTAAGCCTCTTGAACAAGGGCTCTAAAAATAACATTGCTAATAATAGAGACGCGAGCTTGAGTCTACAACTCAAACTCATCATGCAAACACTCGCTTCTGTCCTTGGAAATCACTTTCTGGACACACAGGTAACTGACGTCAGTTCCTGCCTATTCGCCTGTGACCGTCACCGACCGACCCTACTGCCGACGTCGATGCCTTTGCAACTGCAACTGACCGACGTCGGTCGCTCCTGACCGACGCCGGTGTCTGTGTAGACCCGAACCTGTTTTGAAGTCTGCTCCTTGGTGAAGCTTTTAGCTCCACACCCTAACAAAAATTTCCTAGCTTGGTCCTTTTTTCATTGGTTGTAATCAACCTGACTCAATATCTATTGACTTATTGACTTTGCTCACTCCATTGATCTTGATCTATATGATCAAGTGCCAACCATCAATCTTTCCCCTTGACTTATCAACTTTGTCTAAGCTTGTGCCACATGTCAAACATGCATTAATCCTTAGTATCCTCTACCAATCTACCAAATTTACATGTTTACACCATGTGGTAACTCCTTAACTCATTGAATCTTTGACTCTACTCGTATGCCATTAATCTACCTTTGTATGCTCAAATGCATTCCATTAGATCTGCTTAGACCCACTAACCTTCTAATCATTTCTCATTGTTATATTTTATCTAGGTTCCTAAGATATAAACACTTGTCAATCCCATGTTCAACTATATTTTGGCATCCATACAACTATATTTGAAATATAGTTAAACATATTTGACATCTGCATGATTATCACTAGGATATTTAAACTTCAATGATTATTTACCAGGGCATGAATTTGACATTTGTGATCCCATCAATTGATGTCCATGGGAATGTCAATGATGTCTACATGATCATCCATCTTTGGACTTCAATAGATGGTTGTTTATCTTTACTTTGATGCTTGTGCACCTGTCACCAACCTGATAGATCAACTTTACTAATATAATTTATCCAAAAGAATTCATCTACAAAATTTGTCTCAAATAATTTATCTAAAAAAAATTGTTCTTCAGGGAAATAATTTTGAAATCATTTCCCTAAAATAATTCATGTTTGGGTCTTTAGAAATATTATCTCAAACAATTTGTCTAAAAGAAATATGTCCTTAGGGAAATTATCTTAGACAATTTTCCCAAAATATTTGTGTACTTAGTCGTTTTCCATGAAAAAAATGTCTAGAAGAATTCAATCTTTGGGAAAATTATTGTGGAACATTTTCCTTGAAAAAAATACATGCCTTATCCAATTTTTGGAAATAATCTTCTCAAAAAAACTTGTACCCTTGTACCTTTTGTTGGAACTTTTGTCAATGGCACTTTCCCTACAGAATTGCCTTTCAATCTTTTCAAAATGGCCCTTTTCCCCTCGATATTACCCTTTGAGCTTTCTAGAATTACCCTTTAGAAAAAATTTAAGTGTCCTTTAGATTTTTTGTATCAGTCACTTTCTTAAAAACAACCCTTTGAGATTTTTGTATCGAGATGCTTTGCTAAATAATGACCATTTGGGAAAATTGTTTTGGATCAATTTATCTAAAATATACCCTTTGAAACTTTTGTCTAGGACTTTCCTTAAAGAAATGACCCTTTGTGAGTTTTTATTTGGATAAAATATCTAAAATAATTCTTGATACTTAGACAAAAAACTCGAAATAAATCTCCTAAAAGATTTCCAACACTTAGACAAATAAAGTAGAATAATTTATTCAAGGGAATTATGTCTTGTACTTTTATTGTAGGCTTTGTGTGGAACAATTTCTTCTAGGGAATTCTGAATGCTTTAACACTTGGCCAAAAGTTGAAATATTTGGTGAAGTGTAAACTTAATATTTTTTTGGACCTATTCCTGCAACTATTTAGCACCATGAAAACATGCTTGGATCCTCTCCATTTTGCACTGATGGACTCATTTTAAGCCTTTGATCCACTACTTCACCAAAACATGCAAGAGCTTCATATGTGGACCAAAAATGGGCAACATCTTTGGTGACTCATAGGGGTTGCATGCATGTCTATGCAAGAGAACCCAAACCATGTTGTCTTGTCTAATCCATTGTAAATGGAGTTATAAGTTTCTGCAACTGAACTAGTATAAAATTTGATACAAGGTTGACCCTTTATAGAACTTCTTATTGGAACAAAAAGGACCAAAAACAAAAAAATAAAGGCAAATACATGTAATCACTTGTAGGAAAGAAAAAAGAACTAAACATACTAAAAAAAATGTGTACAAAGGAACTTAGAGAAAAGCATAAAAACTAATATAATCTATACAAGACCTTTTTAAAACTAGTCCTCCTTGATCAAAAGTGAAACCTCTAGTATCATCCACTTGTAACAAATTAGGATGGAAAATACCTTACCCTAGATGAATTAGGCAACTTGATGGCCAATTGTTTTGATGTTCTCTCCAATGGATGAAATAGAATAAACATATCTCTAGTGTATAAATATTGATCCAAGTTTTCTAAGCTTGGTTCATGTTGGACTACAGGAGCACTTGCTTGATGTTGCTCTCGACGCTTGAGAAAGTCTTTCTTGAAGACTTCATTCAAGATTTTTGGAGCAACTACACTTGGTTCAATTTATGGTTCAAAAATACCATGTTCTTTCACCTTGTCTTAATGTAAACTAGGACTATTCATGCTTAAAGCATCATGTTCATAGGTTTTTGGAAAAAGGACAAGTCCTATGGCCTCTTCAAATTCTTTGGTTATGGCATTGAACCACTATGATAACTCTTTAGGCTTTTCATTGGTATGCTTCTCAAATTTCATTTCTTGAGCATTTGAGATGTCTCCATCAACCTCACTCAATATTTCATCTTGTTCTTCAACTTCAAATGAGGGTTGATTTGACCATATAGGTTTCAAAACATCATATTTGTCTTGATCAAGGTTAGATATGTTTTCCCCTAGTTCTAACATATCAGGTCTATCTTATATTGACACATCATCTTGAACTAGACCAACCTCAGGTACCTAGTTCTGATCCTCTTCTTTGTCTATGTAGAATGGACCTTAAATAGTCCATTCAAGGTCTAATCTATTTTCAACCTGAGGATTATCTTCTTTAGGTGAGTTTGCAACATCAAGTTATTCCATTTCACTCAATAAATATGAGTACAAATGTTGCCATTGATCTTATAAATCATGTGAGCTACCCTTGGAATCCATAATAGGTTCATGAAGGTTATCCTCTTGCTTATGATCAAGCTCCTATAACTTGAAAGCTAAAACATGTTCCTCCCTACGAATTGGGATGCCTACTATGATCTCCTCATCACAGAAACTTGCTTTATCTTTTTTAGTCTCACTTATGGTTGCAAACTCCTCCTCTATCTTTTGTAGAACATGCTCTTCCTTTATAAGGGAGATGGTGGGAGGGTGAATAAGTTCACCTTACTTGTAGCTTAGGAGGGTATCTTTCCAACTAGGTACTTTGAATGCTTTTTTAAGTGGCTCTTGAACTAAGGAGATAAAGTCTCAAAAAATTTGTACACCAAGCTCATTGAGTTGAGCTATGTTTGCTTGATTCATTTCTTGCACAACTAACCCTTCCTCTACCAAAATTGGTTTTTAGACTACCTCAAATAACACCTCCCTTTCCTTCTTTGTGCCCTCTTTGATTAATTTTGATGAGGGGAATGTGTAATATTTTTCCACCTTTTCCTTTTCCTTTTCCTGAATGGGTATGGGAGAGGGTGGTTTCACAAGAGAGTGTATGAAATATTTAGGGTCATAGGAGATGATCTAATATGGAATATATTCATTCTCTAAAGTGAGAATGGGAATAGGGGTAGGAGAGGGAAAAATGATTGGCTCAATCTTGAAATATTCTTCCTCCCGTTTCTCAAACACTTATTTAATGGACAATACCTACCCTTTCATTTCTTGATTCTCAACATGTGGGTAGTCAGCTTCTTCAATGGATGCCCATACATTCTAGAATTCCTAAAATAATATCCTTATCTCTTTTATGGCATGAATAGGGAATTATTTTTCAAGTTTTATCCCCTCATTTATCTTCATGATTGTTCTTCCTTGGTCCAATATTGCCTCTCTAAGATTTGACAAGGATGTATTTTGACAAGGTTGACTAGGGGCCTAATCAGGGACTCTTGAAGGTTGAGCTTGAGGATCTTGGAGGGGAGAGGGCACATAAGGCTGGTCCAAATGAGCATGATTATCTTCATAATATATTAACATATTGTTTGCAATTTGAGCCATGTTTCTTATCATTGTTATGTCCTCATTTCTACAACATGACCATTATTCACTTTCACAAACTGACCATATACTCTTCACTAACTAAATATCACTCATTTATTATTGTAGATCATGGATAGGGATGACTGGAGAAAACTCCAAACCCTTACCAATCTCTCTTATAAACTCAATATAAATTATTAATGCTTGTTTGACCCTTGACAAGGATGTAATAGGGTAACTTTGGTCTTGATAAGGGGAAATAGAGGACTGATTTGAATGCAATAGAGGTTGACCTTAGTCATATGTAGGGGTAGAAGGAGGACAAAGTCCATGATAGGGTTGATAGGTTGTTTGAGGGCCACTTGGGGGAAACACATAAACATTGTTTACCTGATAAGTGTGTTGTTGACATAGAGAATAAGCATATTAATCAAAATATGACTAATTATGCATGCCATATTATGATTATTAGGCACTTAGGCTACTTAACCAATTGATAGATGTGCATATTCAGCATTGATGTTTGTAGAATGCCTCTAAAGGTTGATAAATATAAGAATAGAACCAAAACTCCTTCCACTGATTTGGGCCATAGAAAATTGGGCTTGCTAGAAATTGTTATGACATTAATGTTCACCCTTGGAGAGGGTTATTTAGTCTCTCTACCATTAAGTCACAATATTGGGACAACCCCAGGCTATGGGTAACCTAAGTTGAGGTTGAGCCTCCAAAGTAGGTTGACTTCCTCATTGATATTCACCTAAAACTAAATATAAACTAATGCTTCACAAGTAAAGGGTTAGAAATGGAAAAGAGATCCTAAGAAATTTAACCAAGTGATGCACCAAACTTAAATCGTAAAATCCCATAAGCTTAAACCCACACTAGATTATCAAAAGACAATACTAGCTCATGCAACCTCAAGATCAAACTACTTACATAAGTATTTCATAGAAGAGGTTAAAATTAAAACACTAATATAGACTATAAGAAGCATTGAAAAATTCCTAAAAAAGGTTAGAAAAGAGGACAATGGATGAGGAAGATTCTCCTTCACATAATTTCATCACACATAACTCACCAAACATAGACTCAAAATAAGAGATAGGTAAAGAAAGTCCTTATTACATCAACATGTAGTTCGTACAAATGTTTGATAGGGTCAAGCCTAATAAAGAGGAGCATACTTTAAAATGTCTCAAAGAGTATCCCTATCTCCCAAAAAGAGAAAAATTCTAAAATCTGAGAACCTTTACAAAGGAGAAGAGAGTAGGATAATATAGGAGAAGGGGAGAAGAGAGAAGATGGAACATGTTTCAAGAATAATGAATGAGCTACCAAATTTCAAGGGAATGCTCCACCATGCTTTGGTCTAAGGATGTCATCTATCACAAACAAGACAATATTTATTTTTCCCAATATCCTCTAAGTAATATACTAGAAGACAAGAGTTTTGCAAAAGATGGCGAGTCATGATGTTGCTTATAAAGGGACCCTTAGGCACTCTAAAAATATATTAAATGCTCAGGTTGATTCTCCAACTACCAAATATCCATCTTTGATCTTCATGTCATCTTCTACTTTTTTGCTTATGTATAAGGACAAAATCCTCATATCTATGAACCTGATCGAGCCATGTTGTATCTACTTTGAGTGGTGGCTTGTTGATAGCTTATGACTATGTCAAAGGATGAAATCTTCTACATTTATTACACAAACTAGCTCCTACTTTGAAACCTATACCTGAATCAACTATATATGAAAACCAATATAAGATTATTGGTTTTTCTATAGTCTATATAGATGACACTCTGCTTGATGTCTGGTCATTTTTACAACAAGTTACCACCCTTTTGGCTTGTATTAGGTCTAAAAGACCTATTTTACCTCTATGAAGCTCTATTGGCAATGCTTGGTCCTTATTGTTTATCTTGGTTTAACTCAACTCAAGCTTGAGCTTGATTCCATGTATTTTTTTCTAGCTCAAGTCCATTCATTTTCTTTGCCCAAGTCAAATTTCTCCATCAACCTTTGTCCAAGCTTATGCCATGTGTCAAATGTATGTTAATACTTAAAATCCTCTACCAATTTTCCATATTTATGTGCTTATGCCATGTGTAATATCCTTATCTCATTGGCTCTTTGAATCTTCTCTCATGCCATTGATCTACCTTTGAACACTCAAATGTGCTCCATTATATCTACCTAGACCCATTGACTTGCTAGTCACCACTCATTATTAGATTTGATTTGAGTTCTTGAGATCTAGACACTTTTTAAGCCCATGTACAATCAAGGACCCTTTAATAGTTTTTTGAATTCCAATGGCTACTTCATGAGCTCAAATTTTGACATCTATGTAACTGTATTTGGCATATGTGTGAATGTATTTGACATTTGCATGACCATCATTGAGATATTTAAACTTCAATGGTTATTTGTTGAGGCTTGAATTTGATGTTCGCATACTTATTAATTGACATCATTGAGAATGTCAATAATGTATGTATGACTTTCAATCTTTGGACTCTAATGGATGGCTACTGAGCTTTAATTTAATTCTTGTGTACCTGTCACCACCTTGTTGGAACAACTTTATTGAAACAATTTATATAAAAGAATTCATCTATAGGATTTGTCTCAAACAATTTATCTAAAATAAATTGGTCTTCAAGGAAATTATTTCAAACAATTTCACCAAAATAATTCATGTCTTGGTCTTTAAAAAGATTACCTTAGACAATTTGTCTGAAAGAAATATGTCCTCGGTGAAATTGTCTCAAAAAAATTCTAAAATATTTGTGTACTTATTCTTTTTTCATAGACAAAATGTCCAAAATAATTTTTTCTTTGAGAAAATTATCATAGAACATTTTCCTCAAAAGAAATAAATGACTTATCCAAATTTTGGAAATAATTTTCTTGAAACAATTCATACCTTTGTACCTTTTATTGGAACTTTTGTCAAGGACACTTTCCCTATAGGATTGCCTTTTAGCCTTTTTAAAATGGCCCTTTGACACTCAAGATTACCCTTTGATATTTTTGAAATATCCCTTCAAAAATTTTGAAAGTGACCTTTGGATTTTTGTATCAGCCACTTTCCTAAAAAATGACCCTTCAAGATTTTTGTATCGGGACACTTTGTTGGATAATAACCCTTGGGGAAAATTATTTTGGACCAATTTATCCAAAATATACCCTTTAAAACTTTTGTCTAGGAATTACCTCAAATAAATAACCCTTCATTAGTTTTTTTTCAGACAAAATGTTCGAAACAATTCCCAACACTTAACCAAAAAACCCAAAAAAAATCTCTCGAAAGAATTCCAACACTTAACCAAATAAAGTGAAATAATTTATTTGAGTGAATTATGCCTTGTAATTTTTTTATAGGCTTTGCATGGAAAATTTTATTCAAGTTAATTATTAATTATTTAACACTTGGACAAAATTTGAAATATTTGGCTAAGTGTAAACTTAGGCTTTTTCTGGACCTATTCCTGCAACTGTTCAGCACCTTGAAACCCTGCTTTGATCTTCTCCATTTTGAATTTCTAGACTCATTTTTAAGCCTTTGATCCATTGATTCATAAAATTATGTAAGATATTCATATTTGGACCAAAAATGGCCAACAATACCTTCTTTACATGTTTCTTTAAAAGACATCACCAAAGATAATGAATATTGTGAAAAGAGATTGCATTAGCTAAAGTAGTTGAGTTCCAAATGTACACAGGTTGTTGAAAACTTACAAGTTTATGAATATCATGTAAAATTATTATATAATAAAAAGGTTTGGCCACATGAATCTGATGTGGGTGACCTAATACAAAAATAAAATCAAAAGAACACTAATTCAAAATAAGACAAGAAAGGAACTTTCAAACCAAACTGGATGGGACCATTTATAGTTATAAAAAAATAGAAAAAGATGTATATCATCTTGCTACACTTGAAGAAAAATATTTAATATGTATAATTAAAATTATGCACTTATGTGAATATGTTATGTGATATATTTCAAAAACTACCAAAAAATAAAAAAACATGAAAAAATCCAAAAACATTTTTGGCACCTACATCTTCTATTGGCTCCTTGGCATCTGTGTTTGTTCCATGTTAAGGGATAACATATAATTTTATCCTACATATAAATTTATGGACATACACATATACATTATACACTCCTATTTTGGATGTTGGTCTTTCCTTCTATTAACATTAATAGGTTTGGGGGCATCCATCTACTATGATATTTATACATACAAGTTATATGATTTGATGATCACTCTACATTATCATGTTTGAGATTACATTAGTACTTACACATGCCTTATCCATGCTTATATCTTACATATGGTACTTGATATGTAATATACTTGTCATTTTTTTATAACACACTTGATCCATGGGCCAATATGACATTTTTATGTTGGTTGATTATGTTTTTCATTTACACACTTCCTTTAGTATTTTGCCTATATATTATCTTTCTTTTTAGAGAATTTAAATATGTTCTATTCTATGCGGTCCATTTTCCTATGTTTTCCTTCTTGGACATTTTAATGTGTAATTTCTTATTATATGTACATTTTAATATGTCATTATTTTCTTTATGGACACTTGACTAAGTCATGTCCATTCGATTATGTGGCATTTGAACATGCTCCTTACTTGTAGTTTGACCATTGACATTTTACTTGATTTTGAGTGCTCTTGTGTGTTTGATTCTTTTCTTGTTGAGCTTGTATTTTTAATATCTAGATGTTGCCATGATATTTATCATGCATCTTAGACCTACATGTGATCACAATGGTTATATGATATTCAATGATACATTTACCTAGACATATTTCCTTCTATATATTACATGGTTACATTCATATATTTGATAGTTATCTTACCCTTTTTAGATGAGGTAACTTATGGGTACTATTTTTACCTCACCTAAAGTGGGGAATATTAATTAGGGCATGCATGGGAATCATATTCTCCAAAAAATTTATAGTTCTCAAATCTAGTGGGGGCATGTCATATGGACATGGCTTCTACACATTCATTACTTTTAGATTCGATGGGGGCATGCTTCGGAAGCATGTTCTCCACATTCATTAAATATTCGATACTTATAATAGTTTATAAATTAAATTGGGCCATGTCATATATACATGGCTTCCACACATTCACATTTTTTATATTTAGTGGGGGCATACTTTGGAATCATGTTCACCACATTCATTCAATATTTGATACTTAAACTAGTTTGTAGATTAAGTGGGGGCATGTCATATAGACATGAATTTCACACATTCATAGTTTTTAGATTTAGTGGGGGCATGATTTGTAAGTATGTTCTCCACATTCATTCAGTATTATGTACTTATATCGATTTGTAGATCTAGTTATGGGCATGGCATATCATGGCTTCCATAATTCATAGTTTATAGATTACAATGGAGGCATGCTTTGGAAGCATGTTCTCACACTTATGTAGTATTCAACATCTATAATTTATAGTGGAGTCTTGTTTTGTAAACATGTCTTCCAAATTAGTACTTATATCAATTTTATATTTTTCCATATATAGTGGGGGCATGATTTGGAATCATGTCTTACACACTTACACAGTTATATGAATTGGCCAAATCACATAATTATATGATTTAAATTCACAACTATGGAAGAATATTATACATGGTACCATTTTTATGCATAATTTTAGCATGATACATATTTAAGGTACATATGTTATGCAATATGTTCCTAATATTTTAAAATTCAAATCAATTTCAGATTTTAAAACCATTATGCATACTGATACCCTATGAACTTTTACAGACTTTACTGAACCAATCTACTATAGTAGTTGGTTTAAATTTTGGTATGGTTGAGGTAATTAAATCATTCAATCTTGTCAAGTTTTTAAGTTGGACTTGATCATCCAACCTCACTAGGTTATAAATATAATTAGGTTTCACAATTGAGCTAATCTCAACTACCAGATGTCAACTCACTTTTGCTCCAAGTTTGGGTTCATATGCCTTCCAATATCTCTCTCTATCTATATATCCTTATATATATTCACTTTAAATATTTATCTACATGTATTCTAATCTTAGTTTCGTAGCCTTACAATGATACATATTTTACAAAAAAACTTTCCAATAGGTAACGCATTTACATTGATACATAAATGTACTCCTAAAACTTGATTTTTTATTTCAATATATTTTAAGTAATTTTGACCCATATTAAATGCATTGATTTTTCACTATAACATGCTCTTATTTGTAGGTCATTCACTATCCAAGCACTCAAATTCAAATCAAAAAAATAACTCAAATTCAACTCAAGAAAGGACATGGTGTGCATGCATACCTAGTGCTTATTCCTTTTCTTCAAACTAGTGATTTCATTACTAGATTAAAAGGGGGAAATATAGATGATAATTTGTGATTATGTATCACCTCAGTATTTTATACTTTAAAAACTCAAGCCTTAGTTGTTCCTCTTAGTTCTACACATGGCTTACTTTTGTAAGCCTCACATCTACTCTATATTATGCCCCTTAGTCTATATATTAGTCTAACTAGTCTTATATTGATGACAATATGCTTAAAATATACGTATCTTACACCTCTAAAAGTTATGATATTGTACATGCTCTCCTTCTCCCTAGACACTAACATCTAGGATAGACAACAACATCAATCTTAATATCCTACCCCAATGCAATTGATCAATGCCCTAAAGTCATCTAATTTCAAATTAAATGTATTCTAATGGTCAGTCTAAGTGATTTAATGTGATTTTATCTCCTGATAGGATTGGTATAAATATAATATCAACCCTCATTCATTCCTCACCTAGCAATAATACCAAAAGACCAAGGTGCTTATCAAAAGCACTCTATCAAGCATTCAATTGATCAAAATATTCCCTATTTCCACACTAATCATAGGTAGAATACATATAAAAGTTTGAAATACTAAATGAGCAGTCATAAGGTCTTATTTTTCAAGTTATGAGCTAGGTCATTATTGTACTTGATTTACACACATTGCATGATTCACACACAAGCCAACACATAGGGGAGAAATACATGAGTTTGAGTCTTTATTCTATAGTATTGTATATGTAAGAAGCACCCTTTGATAGTGGGTTCATTATGTGTTATTTTGACACTATGTTCCCATTAACCCATTTTATAAAATTCACATTAAATATGGACAACTCGGGTATTACCATTTCACTAGGAGTCGTAGCCCATGACCCAGATCTGAATGCACCAGAGTGAAGGTGAAGCCAAACCCAAAATCATCTAGGTGGTCACATCCTATTTTAGTTGATATTCTATACATGGAACTAGAATATAACTTAGACAATATCATTGACATAACTATCCATAACTGATGAAATTGTATAAAGAGCCAAAGGCAACAGATCCATAATTTGACAATTATTCTAAAATTATCTTCCTACCTAATTTTAACCTATTCTAGATCTAGATATGTATTATCATCATAACAAGACAAGTACATAGTTTATTTTTCATTTATATATGTATCATATTTGTACTTTTTATTTATATTTTATCTTAGTTTAATAAATTCAACATATGGTACATCTAAGTTTAACAAATTAATTAACATGTTATAGATCTGATATCCACCCTTGTACCCTATCATTTTAATATCTTTAACCTTATTTACCCAAGTAGTATCCACATTTAAATTAGGGTAAAACACTTCCTTGTGACCTCTCTCTTACAAGAAGATAACTAATGAGTTTCCCACTTCCCACTCTTCATCTAGTGACATAGTGGTCAATGCTCTTAATATTCATCTTAATAAACTAGATTATGATGATGGTTATTCCCTTGATGATACATAGTTAATTATGTCCAATCTAAGGAAGTGTAAGTCCCTTTTTATCATTTTTCTCTTCAACTCTTCTATGATCAAATTATATCTTATTATAGCATTAATGTAATTGACATTTTTCATTCCTTATAATTTACCTAAAATTATTCCTCCTTTAATTGATTTCCATAGGGTTGAGATGGAGCACATTAAATATTCTACCATGCATATTTCTCTTTTTATTTATGATCCTCTTCAAAGCATGCTTCATTATAGATAAATTATTAAACCATACTAGGTTGCCATGAATTTTAATCCTTTTGGCTTGTTTCCTCCCAAGATGTTAGCCACACTAATAGGGCTCAAACCAAGGTTGATTCATAAATAAATAGTAGTTAATTTTTTTCCTTACAAAAATTCTATGGTCACTCACATAATGAGTGCATAGCATGCCAAATATTTATTAAGTAGGACCAAGTTCTTAAATCTACCATTTTGTGATTTAAAACTGATAATTTATTTGATGAGGTTCTAAACAAACCCTAGTAAGATTATCTACCAAGGTAAAATGTAATATCACTCCCCCCACCTAATAATATGAACCATATCATGAGTTTCATAAGGTATAAATTCACCTAACCAAATATTTTCAAGAATACTAGATATTTCTAGCATAATAGAAGCTAAAAGGCCAAGTTTTCACCATATATAGTTGACCACCTTAGTTTGTTACTCCTTGGTGAATTTTTTACTTTCATGGAATGAATATTAATTCTTCAACCCACTATCAATCTCTTCTTAGAAGTGTTTTATCCTGAAGTAACTCAAATTTCTAGTATCTTGAATATTCCACCACCAAAGATAACATCAAAATATTTCCCCAAACATAAGGGGGTATATTGTCTTTAGAATTAGTGTGTTACACATATAAAAAATAGATGTAGATATATATAATAGAGTTTTCAAGATTTTTTGAGTCCATCATCTCAACCTTCTTATCAACTCTCACATCCTTCACTTAGGATGGAGGAATAAACTCCCCTATAACTAGAGCCTCCCATTATATTAGAGGATGTATGTGACATGTTGTCATAGGTTCCTTGTATATATGTTTATTTCCAAGAAGCCCCACAACCTCATACTTTAAGCATACCTACTATTTCCATAGAGCTTGTGCACCAGATAAGCCTTACATGACTCTTAAAAGGAATAGAGGAGACTATGATTAAAGCCATAAATTAGCTACAACATGAATTATGAAATGTTGTATATGATGTATGTCGATATCTTTCATGGAATTTATAATCAAATAATTAGCCATATCATATTTTTCACATTATCATATGAGTGGAATTTATTTTATTTTTATTTTTAGCATATGTGATGTTTGATATATATCTTGATTTTTAACATTTTTTCTTTCATTTTCAACACTTTTACAACATGCATGTCTTTTTTTCATTGTTTCACTATCATTTTACAATCAAATTTCATTTCACTTATGAAAATTAGGTATTACCTTCAGGTTATTTATATCACATTTTCTATCAGTTTGCCCTAGTTTGCTTATGATTCTTTGGCCCATTTTAATATTCCCTCTCTTTTCAAATGAATTTTTAAAATCAGTGCTTATTATAGATCTCATATAGGTTATTATAGATTATCTAGTGACATGACTATAATTTTTTCATAGCATAGCTTATTCACTCTTGAATCACCATTGTGTACCATAACATAACTATAAGCATATATATTATTGTATAATCACTCTTTGTCACATAGACTAATATTCCATGATGGAAATTTTATCCTTTTTTCATCTCACTTGAGGCACACATAGATCAAGTTTTATATTTCACAGTTCCATGTGTGGCACATATAGGGCTCCTTTAGGCACCATGGCATTTAGGTTCTCCTCTCTATTGACCAAGCATAATATCTCATGTGTTAGCTACTTAAGTCACCCATGTTTGATCTTTATAAATCTATATGGAGGTGGAAATTAGAAAAGGCCAAAAGATTTAAAAGGCATATCATAATACAAATAAAAATAAAAAATAAATTACAATCTCAAAAGTTAGAATACACCAAAAGATGTGATCTTTATCTAGAACATCTCTTATAGTATTCAAAGCTCAAATTCTATAGTTGGTCTCATGATATATCTAAGGTCCATTGGGGTGTGGTAGGATATTATACTATGAAATGAGGTCATGTACCATTATATCATTAAACCTTCATATATTATATTTCCACCTACTTTCTCATACAAATACCCAATCTTCATAATAGGTTGAAGACTTTGCAAGGTGTCCTAAGGAGTGGGAAACATGTTGTGGGAAGGTTGATCCTTTTATTTTTCATTCATATATAATTTTTATTATGACCTATGTAATTCATTCATTTTTTCAAGTTTGTGCTTCTTAGGTAGAGTTTTTTAGGTCCTTTATGTCAATAATTCTTAGTCTTATCCACTTATTTATAGTGTCTAATATTTGATAAGGATTTATACATCACCTGTGTGGAACCTTTTATCTCCATTTACATTATACATATACATATATATATATATATATATATATATATGTATATGTAAATGTATATGTATATGTATATGTGTGTGTATACACACACACACACACATACACACACACACACACACACACACACACACACACACACACACACACACACACACACACACACACACACACACACACACACACACACACACACACACACACACACACACACACACACACACACACATATGTATGTGTGTGTGTGTGTGTGTGTGTGTATATGTGTGTGTGTGTGTGTGTGTGTGTGTGTGTGTGTGTACACACACACACACATATACATATATATATATATATACATATACATATACATATATATATGTATGTATATATATGTATATGTGTGTATATATATATATGTATATATGTATATATATATATATATGTATATGTATATATATATATATACATACATATATATACATATATATATATATACATATGTATATGTATATGTATATACACACACACACACACACACACACACACACACACACACACATATTCCCTTAATGGATATAATTTTAATCTAATCGCATCTGCTCTTATCTGACTTCAATTTTTCCTTCACTTGTATAATTCCACAAGGCTTTTTAATTTGTGAGTTGCATCATAATAAATTTGGGAATCAACCAGGCCTCACTAAAAAATTACCATCACCATGCCTTTCCACACCATATCTATCTTCATAATCATGTCATTATAAGTTTGTGTTTTCTTAGATCACATCTTAGAACAAGCATCAATCTCAAGTTTTCAATCATTAGTCTTTTACTTCCTTTTCCATCATGTTCTTGTTTGATTTTTGTGAGCTTCATTTATCTTACATAGGGATTTTTATTATCAATCATTTTTTGTTGATTTAAGTTAAATTTATTTTTCTTACATGAGATAACATCATTTTTTTTCATACATATCCTTATTTGACCAAATTTTGTATTTTCTTACATTGAATAAATTTTTTACAATGTTTAACATACTTTTTCACTAAATTTAGTGTGTTTTACGTTCACTTTTATTTATTTTTATCATTTTTGTATTTTATTATTTTTGACCTTGCATTTTATCACATTTTCTAAAAAATATTAAAACATAAATAATAAATTATAACATTTTCCCATAGCATGATATTAAATAATAATGTGTGCTATAAATAAAATGAACTCATACATCATAATGATAAATGTAGATAATAACAGATGATTCATAAAAATATACATCACTATTAATGGCTCAATTTCTATACATAAATAGATACAAATACATCATACATGTAAATTAAAAAAATATAAAAACTCAATACATAGTAGGCTCTAGGCCTATTGTCCACCTTAACCTCCTTAGGAAGGTGAGGTGTCATGCTCATCATGGAGGCTCTATATCATGCATCATGAATAATCCATTGTAGCATCTTCATCTATGATTGTAATTATTGAACATGTCCTTGTAGATGAGCCAATTGATCATGTATCCATGCTACCTATCCAATTTTAGTAATGCGAGTATATCTCTCAATGGTCAAATTTTAGCATGGTGCTACCTTCCCCCTCCCATCCCTACCTATATTTCCCCCTAATCAATAACAATATTTTATCTTAAAATCTCCTTGATATCCTCTCTAACCAAACATAACTAACCTATATGTGCTCTGACCAATGGTGCCACAAGATTTTACGTCCCATTAGTGTTGTGTTAATCAAGCACAATTTCTAAAATCTTATGATGGGTCCACCAAAGCCCTACACTATGTCTCCTCCTCTACCATCACATCTAAAAATTCTAATACAAATTAACATAAAACATACCATGTTTATCAAAATATAAAATATACCTATCACTAGTACCTAGCATTCATATCTCTACCTCTAAGAAATGTAAGTGATAACATAAAATCAACCACCTTTACTTACTGACAATATTTCCATCACCATGACCACAAAATACATGAGTGTAATAATAACTACATATTGGTGAGAATCCTGTAAACCTCCCTAATTTGACCACAAAAACCTAATGAGATGACCTATGTACTTTCCATTGTATGGTCCAACTATCTATTGGAGCTACATGAGGTTCCCTTCATAGTATCTGAGGTGTGACCACTACATGTCCAAATCCATTTCCAATTATATTATTGTCTTTCCACCAATATTTATCAAGGTCTCATGATGGGAAACACAAATATCACTTCACATCCTCTCACTTTGTGTTTATCCCTTACATGTCTCACCTAGTATCATAGGGCCACCAAAAAATTCATTAGGTGAGAAAGTCCAAACAACCCTAGGATGTGGTCACATGGGTATAACTCTACCCACTATGTTTTCTAGTTAATAATGTGATTCTAACCCCTATAATTTACTATGGTTGGACATGATGGCCACCCATCCATAGTACCCTTTCATAACATCTTTATGATATAATCCTTTGATATGGTCTTCAAAGCTAATGCTTATGAGATTGTATAGATAACATGATCATAAGCCCATATCCTCACTTGTGAGAGGTGATCAACATAGGGAGTCTCTCACATATCCAATTGAAAAAATTATGATAGGACCCATATATTGATTTCATCTATTCAAAATTATACAAAAATTATTCATAGGTTGCACACATATAACTGATCCTATGTCTAAAAGAGTACCCCATTATAACATTGAGTGTTATAAAGTTATAATGTATAACTACAAGGTCCCATCATAATTATGACATAGCACATGTGTGTTCAAAATCCTAATAAATTGATTATATATATATATATATATATATACACACACACACACACACACACACATATATACATACATACATACATAATCCCCAACACATACACCTCAAATACTTATACTATGATATTACACCTATTATACCTATTAGATATTGTAACTCACTGGGCTAGCTCCTATCTCTCATCTGTTATGTTTGGGATGTTTCACATAATAGGTGTTCCTTATATAAGTAGTCTTAGGATCACATGTACATCCTCTAAGGTGATACCAACCTCAATGGTATCACCATCCACCACCCACCTAAATGTATTGTTGAGTCACTCCCATCACCCTAAACCATGGTGATTAGATAAAAGGATAGTGGCACTCAACACTTTTGTATAATACCACCAGTCTTAGAGTCATAAACTAAGCACAAATATCATCAACAATCTCTATAGAAGATCTAAAAACCAACTCGCATTAAAATTTCACCATAATCTCCAACACCTCTTCAAAATATCAAACAACATAGAAAAAATAAGATTTTCATCTAAAAAACTAAAATCAATAATCAAAATCAATACAAAATAGAAATGAAAATCTAATTTTTATACTACATTATCTAGGCACCTAACTACACTAGCCATTTTTATGTTTATACTACATTGGTTAGGCACCTAACGACTCTAATCATGCTTATTTTTCTACTACATTATCTAGGCACCTAACTACATCATCCATGTTTATTTTTATTTTATATCAAAAAACACCTTACTACATCAATTGTACCATATGGTGTCGATTTTTAGTTTAGTCTATTATATCATCCATACCCTATGGTATCATCTATGTTTTCAACTTGATACATTGGCCATACCCATAATATCAGCCATGCTAACCCTTTATACTATATCAACTAAGTGTTAAACTATATTTTCCATGTTAATTTTTAACACCATTGGCCATACCCTATGGTATTGGCCAATTAGACAATTTCCTACTTCATTAACCATACCATATATTATCATCCATAATCTCATTCAAATACATCAGCTACACCCTATGATATTGGCCAGGAATTTTTCATCCCTCCTTCAAACCATATCATCCTAGCTGATACATCTCATTGAGTGTAGTGATTTCTTCCCCTAGACCTAATAAATACCCTTGTCCCTGATTTTCATTTTCTATTAACTATATATTCATAGTCCTTATTTTAGTTTTATTTTTAAAATTTTGGGCAAAGATTCCATTACATGGATTTGCTCTAACATCTAGATTTCCTAATCTAGTTCATTTTATTTTTAAAATGATAAAACGAATGATAAATGCAAAACACACTTGTACTTCTCTTTCCACCTTTGTGATATGTCCCCCAATACATATGTATCATCATCTATGAGCCATGATCTCTCAAATCATTGAATTTGGATAATAAAGGCTTTGGTTTTCCAAAATTAGAAAATTCACAAATCAATAGTTTTCACATAGTTAAAGTAAAATTTTGAATTTTTTTAGCTTTCAATTATTTACCATGAGATTTTATTATTTTCCCATATATTTGTTTTTGTATGTATTTTACACAAACTGGGATAATAATTAACAAGATATATAATTTTTAGGTGATCATATAAATGTTTTCCAAAAATTTAGAATTTTCTCTTATTTTTTAGGTTTGTCTCTCATTCTCCTCATAGAGCACATTCCATCACTTTTGACACAAACAAAATTATCTAGAATTAGTGAGTTAAGTTAAATATTTTAATTTTATTGACTCTAATTTATTTTTAATTCTTTCAGCATTTCATTTCAGCTATACTCTTTAGTGTTTCTATCTTTCTTCCTTAGAGTAACATCTCACATGACACATGATGACTTTCAAATGGGGCATATGTATACACATGATATTTTTCATTTTATCATTTTGTGACAATTTCTCTTGTAGTGGATTTTTGATGCATCAATCTCCTTGAGTGCATTCCTTCAATGGTGTATTGGGAATGGGATGAGAAATGATCATGATGTTTTGTGAGAGATGTTGGTATTAGATTATGAGTATGCCATTATTACTATCAGTTTAGCCTCCATCAAGTGTTTGTTTAATTATCTCTCATGTTTATATTTTATCCATATTTACTAGTTTCCCTATATCTTAAAATATTATTCTGGGTGATACCATTTGTTTTGTAAATTCAACCTTCATGTACTATATTGGCTAGTTTGATACTCTAATGAGTGTGTTTTCTAATATTTTTTATTATATTGATGTAACTGATACTATTTATTGTCATTCAACATCTTCTAATTGTATCATTTAGGCCAATATTGGTGGCTTATAGTATAGGGTTGGTTTTAGGTACTAGAAATTTGTGTGTGTGTATGTGTCATAATTCATTCATATCATTATCATATACCATCCATTTTATCTAATTTCACTCACATTAATACCTTGAGTACCATTTGGGAGAGTTATTAGCTTATAAAATTATATTTAGGAGACCTTTTTTATGGTTTCATTGAAGATAAATAGCAGGAGTCATTGGGAGTTCCTAACTAAGGATATATAGGTCTTCATCCATCCATTTGAGGTCTTGAACCTAAAACATTCTCTTAAAAAGCTTCACATGAGCTAAGGGAGATATTGAAGCATCGATGGGTCCAACCCAAGGTGAGTATTTATATCCCTACACTCTTTTATTTAATTACTTAGTGGATTATATATTTCTTGTTGTTTTATGGATTAATCTATGTGTATCCTTGTTTATACTATTTATATACCAAATAAGTTTGTATAGCCATAGGATTCCTTAGACTTATGATAAATCACTCTAGGTTTTATAGACCCCCATTTGGATAACCATTACACCATACCCATTTATAATCATTCTAACCCATCATTTAGTTTATATATTTTACAACCATTTACCTTTATTTAGGTCTAGTGAGAGTTAAATCCTTTTGTCATAAGCTTAGGTTTGTAACCCTTCCCCATTGACATTTTTATTCTAGGTTACCTTTTTTAATATCTAAAAAATTCATTTTTTCCTTAACCAATAATTCAAGTATAGTAGGATCTATTTGATTGGCCTTATTTGAGTCCTAGTCTATTGATATAAATAGGATAATTGTAGTTCATCCTAGTTAGTGCATACATAAACTTTGGGAATCTGAGCAAGAAGTAATTTTTGAAACACTTAAAAATATAGTTGATTGTGAAGGTACATAATATTGACTTGATAAGATTAATACTCAATGAAATTTACATTTTTTATTTTTAATGTTAGTATTTGATTCAGTTTATTTTAATTTATAATTTATTCTTCATTATATATTTATTTTTCTTTGAAATTATTACTCAAATATTTAATGTAGGTTAGTGGAACCAGATGAGATTTTAACTTCATGTGGTTGATTTCATGATTATAAAATATTAACTTATTGATTAAAATAGAATAATAAAACAAAATACATGTTCTAGTTTTAAAAATCTTATGGGATGCATAGAGGACTCCTAGTTCAATAACTACCCATATTTTTAATTTTTTCCCTCATGGTTTTTGTGCAAAGGTTTCCCAAATCTCATATTATTTTTCACTTTAAGAAACAAAAAAATTATATTAAGATATTCATCCAAATGAGTGTAATTTTAAAGTGTACAGGCCTATGAAAGGTGTAAAATTTTCATTTGTGTGTTTATAAACTCATTCAGACATGACCATGAAGTATGTTTGTTGATTAAGTGCATGGTTCAAAAGTTACATGTTATATTATATAAATGTTTCTTCCTAAATTAAATTTTATCCATAATAATAAAAATACCATAGTTCATTTTTCATGAATTTTAGAATAAAATCCTATGTGAGATTCATAAATTATTTCTACAAGTAACTATAGGAACTTACAATGTCTCTACCCCTTATAGTTTGTGTAATGGTTGTGTAAAGTTTATATTAAGTTACGTATATATACATGTAAATTTTTTAAGTTTTTAATCCAACATATGGAATAAAAATGAAATTTTCTCAATTATACTCCCATTCAGGTGTGACTATGTAGTCAATTTACTGATTGGCCGCATGGTTTAAAAGTTGCACGTTATACTATCCAAAATTTCCCCCCTATTTCAAGATTTGGATGTAAAATAAAATGTTCACCCATTTATTCCTCATAATTATTGGAATATAATCATATATTACTCTTTATTTCAACGTCAAGAGCTTTTAATTCATATCTTCCCATCATGATTTACTTGCAATGGCTATGCAAAGTTTGTATAGTTTTTTCCATTAAGAACAATAAGTTTGTATTAAGGGATGAATCAAAATTTGTGAATGTACTGAGTTTTTTTTAATTATTTATGGTTTATATTATATTATTGTGTTTATACACCCATCTATATGTGACCACAATTTTTTTTTTATCAATTGAGCAAATAGTTCAAAAGATTTACATTATACTGATAACCTTTTTTCCTAAATCAAGTTTTGGATATGAGATAAATCATGACACCTTATATATTTAATCATATATATTATTATTATCATGAATTTAATTTTATTATCTAATAATTTATTTATACCCCTCATAGTTTGTATGTAATGACTACCCAAAGTTCACATTTTTCCCCCTTAAGAATGATAAAACTCTCTTAATAGATGTCTCTATCCACATGAATATTTATATTTTGAGGGTTAAATGATATAAAAATAAAATTATTTCATTTACACACCCATCTAGGCATGAACATGAATTCAGTTCATTAGTTGGGCACATGCTTCAAAAGTTGTTTATTATTATGACCAAATTTTGCTCACTAAACTAGGTTTTAGCTTTAAGAGAGAACATTCCACCATTTTATTCCTTTTGATGAGTTGAATGTGTGTGTGTGTGTGTGTGTGTGTGTGTGTGTGTGTGTGTGTGTGTGTGTGTGTGTGTGTGTGTGTGTGTGTGTGTGTGTGTGTGTGTGTGTGTGTGTGTGTGTGTGTGTGTGTGTTTGTGTGTGTGTGTGAAATTTATGATCCTATGATTTTTCTCTACCCCTCTCGATTTGCATGGAATGGCTATGAAAAGTTCATAGTTTTTACCTTAAGATTTAAAAGTTTAAATTAAGTGATGAATTTGACCATGTGAAATTTTTTTTGGCATGGGATGAGTAAAGGTTAAATAATTCCATTATTTTTTTTATTTTATACACCCATTTGAATGTGACTACAAATCCCATTTATCACTTATGCGTACAGTTCAAAAATTATGCATTTTATTATCAAACTTTCTCTCCTTAAAGTAAGTTTCAAATGTGATATATATTTTTATAATTATTATTAATAATAATTTGTATAATATAATTATATATGGGATTAGTATAGGATTTTCATGTGTAACTTAATAATCTTACATTTTGTCTCTAACTATCATGATTTGTGTGAAATGGTTGTGCTAAGTTTGTAATGTCTTTCCTCCTGAGATTGAAAAGTTTATATAAAGAGATGTATATAGACATGTGAAAAATTATAGAATAGGGGATGATATAGGGTGGAATAATGGAATTTTTCATTTATAATACCATTTATATGAAACCATAATTTTGGTTTAGTGATTAGACCCAAAGTCTAAAAGTTGGTGTTATCATGACCAACTTTTACTCCGTAAAACTAATTTTGGTTGTAAGATAAAATGTGTAATTATTTATTCCTTTCCATTAGTGGAATATAATAATTTTATTATAATTATATTAATCCAAAATTAAACTTTAGGATTTTATTGTTCATCTCCAACCCTCATAGTTCTTGCAACTATTGCACAAAGTTTGTATTATATTTACGTTTAAGATAAACAAGTTTTTATTAAGGGATGAATTATATCGCATGAAAATTTGAACTATATAGGATTAAATATGGTGTAATAATTCCATTATTTCATTTATACACCCATTTATATGTGACAATCAAGCTTGTTCATTGATTGGGGGGCATGGTTAAAAAGTTGTGTTATATTATCCAACTTTTTATCCCTAAAGCAAGTTTTAGCTGGGAGAGAAAATGTCTCTCAATTTATTCCAAATTTTGTTTGATATATAATTATCCAAATTATTTTTATAATAATCCCATATAAAATTTTATGAGCTTATGATCTTTCTACCCCTCATGGTTTGCATACAATCACTACACAAAGATTGTACTATTTTTCCCCTTAAGATCAACAAGTTTCTCTTAAGGGGTTTAGTTGGATTGTGTAAAATTGGATTGTATGGTAAAATTTATGGTGGAATAAGGACATTATTTCATTTATAGTCCCATACAGACATCATCATGAAGTCATTTTGCTGATTATGTGCATTGTTCTAAAGGTTTACATTATACTGACTAATTTTTGTTTCATAAAGCAAGTTTTGACTTCAAGAAAAAGTATGTCACCATTTTTAACTCATAATTATTGTAATATAATCCTAAAATGTATGATTATATGAATCTCATTTTAAACTATAGGATCTTACATTTCCTATCTATCTATCATAATTTATCTTCAATGACTATGCAAAATTTGTATTATTTTTGCCCTTAAGAATGAAAAGTTTTTCTTAAGTGATACATCTAGCCACATGAAATTATGGAGTGTTTTGGAAAACTTAGGGGGTAAAAAATTCATTATTTTTTTATATGTCTATTTTAATGTGACCACAATGTTATTTCATCAATTGGGCATGTGGTTCAAAAAGTTGCACATTATACTGACTAACTTTTATTGCCCAAAGAAATTTTTGGTTGTGAAGGAAAAAATGATAGTTTATTCCTAATTGTAATTGTAACAAAATCCCTAAAGGGATACTTATAGGAATCATACATTAAAGTAAAATATCTTACAATTCATATCTACCCCTCATGGTTTGTGTGCTCCAGCTACCCAAATTTCATATTATCTTTCCCCTTAAGATTGACAAATTTATCTTAAGGGATGCAACCAACTACATGTATATTTAGAGAGTGGGGTTTTATTTACGATATAATAATTAAATTATTTAATATATATATCCTCTTGGACCTGACTGTAAATCTTTTTTTATTAGGTGCATGGTTCAAAAGTTGTGCTATACTATCTAACTTTTTCTCCCTAAAGCAAGTTCTGTTTGTGAGAGAAAACATGACACCATTTCTTCATCATCATGTGTGGAATATAATCCTAGAGAAGATGCATTTAGTATTCATACACACAACTATAAGAGCTTTTGGTTTGTCTCTACCCCTCATTATTTGCATATAACAATTACAGAAAGTATGTATTATTTTTTCTTTTAAGATTGACAAGTTTCTCTGAAATAATTGTAAGAATTGATAAACCAATAAATAAGATCTAAATATGAAATTTATTATAGAATCATATAAATTAATATAGAATAATTTACATATAACACAAGTATTTACTGTTAGGGTGTGGAGCTAAAAGCTTCAACTGTTTACAGACACAAAGAAGAGGATGCTGAAGAACCAGAAGAACTGGCGTCAGCAGCATGACTGACGTCGGTCACAGATAGTGCAGAAGAAAACCGGTGACGGCAGGTAGTCAGCTAACGTCGACAGCACCAGGCAAGCAGGGACCGGCGTCGGTCGCTTGTGCATTCCAAAACTGTTGTTGAAAAATAGTCAGTTAAGTGAAGTGAGTGTTTGCATGTCAAATGACTAATTATAGTCACGAGCTACGTGTCTAATTATTGTAGTTAGATTTCTATTTTTGTAACCATGGGATTGTATTTAAAGACCCATGAGGCATGTATTGTAATTATCAAGAAGGCAAGTAAAAGCATTGAAGCAAGCAAGGTCGAGATCTACAGGTGTAAGGTCAAGGAGATCATCGGAATCATTCAAGGAGGGATAATAACTCAGGCTATAGAGTTTTTGTGTTGAGCAAGAGAGAGAGGGAAGAAGGTCTTGAGGTGTGGCAAGCCTTTGAGGTGGAGGAAGAAGTGGCATCTTCTTTATTGTATTTTCTTCTAGTAATATCTAATACAAGAGTGTGTATTGTCTCTCAAATTCTTTGTTGTCTCATGTTTCTAGTTACTTTATCATTCTGGTATAATTTTGTATTTAATTGCTTATAAGAAAGTAATCAATTATGTTTTCGTTGGATAAGGGGTCACCTAACAGTTGGTATCAGAGCTATGGTTTGCAGGAAGCAGGTTATTTTTTGATTACAGGTCATTCACAAGGTTTTTTGATTGAGTGGGAGTTCAGCAATGGCAGAAGAAAGTAAGCTACAAATGGATAAGTTTAATGGCAAGAATTATCAACACTAGAGGATGGAAATTGAGGATTATCTGTATCAGAAGGATTTGTACTTACTGTTGGGTGGGGTTGCATGCAAGCCCACAGATATGAAGGATGAAGAATGGAACGTTATTGATTGGAAGGCTCTAGGTTCCATAAGGTTGAGCCTTGCATCGTCTGTGATTTCTAGCTTATCACAGTGCAAGACAATGGAAGAGTTGATAAAGTCCTTGGATAATTTATACGAAAAGTCCTCGGCTTCTAATAAGGTATATCTTATGAAGCAGCTATTTACTTTGCAAATGCAGAAAGGTGGATCGGTACATACTCATCTCAGTGATTTCCATGGTTTGGTAAACCAATTAGCTTTAGTCAATATTGTTTTTGATGATGAGGTAAAGGCTCTCTTGATTTTATGTTCTTTGCCTAAAAGTTGGGATAGTTTGGTTATGGCAGTAATTAATTCTGCATCTGCTTCTAAAATCTTAAAAGTTGATGATGTTGTGAGTGTGATCTTAAATGAGGAAATACGCAAGAGAAGCACAGGTGAATCATCAGGGAATGCTCTAAGTACAGAAAGCAGGGGAAGGCAAAGGGAGAAGATTGAGCAAGGGAAATCAAGGTCGGGAAGGAGATCTGAATCCAAAGGTATTACCTACTAGTTTTATGGAAAGAAAGGACACACAAAGAATGAGTGTTGGTTGCGAGATAAAGAGAATCAACCTAAAGGTAAAGAAGAAGCAAAAGATGCAAATATCATGGTACAGGATGCTCTCCTACTTTCTTTGGATAGTCAGGTAGGATCATGGATTTTAGATTCTGGTTCATCTTTTCATGCATCCCCAAACAGAGATTTGTTCCATGAGTATGAATAGGGATACTTTGGAGTTCTTTATTTAGGGGATGGTACGCCTTGTCAGATAGTTGGCAAATGGAAAGTGTAGCTGAGATTGCAGATTGACAACACATGGGTGTTGAAGGAGGTCATGCATGTTCCAATTCTGAAGCAGAGTTTGATTTCTGTGGGAAGGTTGGGTGATGAGGGATGCACAATAACCCTCATAGCGGATTCTTGGAAGGTTACCAAGGGAGCACTTTTTCTAGCAAGAGGTAAGAAAGTAGGTACTCTTTATCTATCTACTTGTATTACTGATTCTACTTCTGGTTTATCTACTTCAACTGTAGATTCGAAGATGTAGCTTAATAGGCTTGGTCACATGAATAAGAAGGGAATGGACGTTCTTGATTCAAAAGGTATGTGTTTAGATTCGGAAAGCATAGATAGAGTTCATTGCAGAAAAAGGAAATTTGATGCTTTTGACAAGAACAGGGAAGTCTTGGTGTTTATAGAGGAGATGAAGGCCAGAGAACAATTACATGCACTAAATAAATCTGAGTAGGGCAGTATGGATAGAGGTTTGATCCAAGATGAGCTCATGGATGAAGAATTCATCACTCACAGGAACACATAGACACCGACATCGATCACTTGGATTTGACGTCGGTCAGCCAGACACCGACATCAATCATGTGCAGACCAGCAGAGTCAGTAGAGTTGGGCAGGAGAACTCTGACGTCGGTCATCAAGACCGACATCGACAGGATGGACACCGGCATCAGCCAGGGGTAACGATGTCGGTAGTCAGGGTCAGTGCAGGGAACTGACATCGGTCGAGAGCAGACTAGGAGATGGCCGAGATCGGTCACTAGAACGGATGATGGGTGGACAGTTAGCTGTCAAGGAGTCTCAAACACCCATATAGAGGTCAGAAAAGGTATGTGAACCTCATATTCGTTGTTCACCTTCTTTATATTGCTTACTGATAGTCAAGAACTAGGAAGATAGAAGAAGCAATGCAGGTAGAATCCAGAAATAGTGGGAGCTTGACATGGATGAGGAGTGTGAGTCCTTGGAGAAGAACCAAATAGGTATTTGTTGGTAGAGTTGTCAACTGGAAGGAAGCACTGGATAGAGGGATGGATTCCCGTTTTAGATAAGAGAGTGGATGGACACGTGAGACAGAAGGCTATGGTATATGGTCTTGATCAGGCTATAGGACAATGGAGGTTTGACCATTATTTTTTATCTTTACCAGGTTGGATAATATTAGCTACATTATCCTATTACTATATTGCGTTACTTGTTTCAGGGTTTCATATACAGGGAGTTTTCTGAGCTAAGGGTAGAGTTGGTTCAGAAGTATGTCATGAAGAATTTGGGAGCAGCAAAATTCTTGTGGCATAAGTGGCAGGTATAGCATCACAAGTTTACATGGTGGTTGGTCTTCAAGAGTGACTTTGAAGAGGGATACAAAGCCAAAGGAACAAAATAGATGGTGTACAGGTACAGGTATAGTAGCAGCTATTTATCTCCAAGTGGGAGATTGTTAAGGTGTGGAGCTAAAAGCTTCAACTGTTTGTAGACACAAAGAAGAGGATGCTGAAGAACCAGAAGAACTGGTGTCGGCAGCATGACCGACATCAGTCATAAACAGTGTAGAAGGAAACTGGCAATGGCAGGTAGTCAGCCGACGTCGACAGCACCAGGCAAGAAGGGACCGGCGTCGATCGCCTGTGCGTTCTAGAACTGCTGTTGACGAACAGTCAGTTAAGTGAAGTGAGTGTTTGCATGTCAAATGACTAATTATAGTCACGAGCTGCGTGTCTAATTATTATAGTTAGATTTCTATTTTTGTAACCATGGGATTGTATTTAAAGACCCATGAGGCATGTATTGTAATTATCAAGAAGGCAAGTAAAATCATTGAAGCAAGCAAGGTCAAGGAGATCTACAGGTGTAAGGTCAAGGAGATCAGTGGAAGCATTCAAGGAGGGATAATAATTCAGGCTATAGAGTTTTTGTGTTGAGCAAGAGAGAGAGGGAAGAAGGTCTTGAGGTGTGGCAAGCCTTTGAGGTGGAGGAAGAAGTGGCATCTTCCTTATTGTATTTTCTTCTAGTAATATCTAATACAAGAGTGTGTATTGTCTCTCAAATTTTTTGTTGTCTCATGTTTCTAGTTACTTTATCATTCTGGTATAATTTTGTGTTTAATTTCTTATAAGAAAGTAATCAATTGTGTTTTCATTGGATAAGGGGTCACCTAACATTTACCATATAAAAACTTCAAAGAAATAAAAAACCCACCAATGTGATATTCATATATTTGAGAAACTCTGCACCCCAATACAAACTTCTCCTTCTCACTTCTTCACCTAGTATTTCAAAAAACTTGTAAGATTAATTAGTTTTAATATGATAAAATCTTAATATTCTATGTATGATTTAAAAATAGGGTAAAACCCTATTTATATTGAAATATCAATGGAGGTGACCATTACAAAAATAACAAGTCTATCCATTCGATAAAATCAATTAATTAAAATATTTGGTAAGTATTATGTAACCATAATAATATTATTTATTTTCACAAGGTTTCTATCTCATGTTAATAAATAATATATTATTATTTAGTTATTTAATTATCAATGTAAGCTAAGGGTTAATAATTACCACTTAGACATTAATTACTCTAACACTCCCTATTAATTCTAAGTGATAAATAAATGTCATAGTCACCTCAAAAAATAGAATTATATTATGTACATAATTGAATAATTTAAAATATTTATCATGAAAAATATCACCTTTTGAAAAAAAATTATAATCCATAAATTACTCACAATTCAGTTTAGACTAGCATGATCGTGAAACTACATCTCATAGTTTCTCATGAATAATCACTAAGCATATTTAGAGCCTTCTATAACATAAGGACCTCCATTGAAAAATATGATTTTAATGTATTGGGGTAAAAAATTAAAACTTATACATGAAATTTAATTAAATCACATAACTTCCACATGAAGTTTGCAATGCTTTACAATGAGAAGAAGTATAAATAAAAAGAAGAAACGCATGGCCGTTAAAAAGTGGCATTGTCATGTACATTCTCCCTCAATGAAAACTCCAAGAGGTCCACATTGCATGAAACTAATAAAACTTGGTAGCACCAAGTAGTTTTGTGAAGACATATGCCACTTATTTATTCATAGGATAGAACTACATATCAATATCACCATTGAGAACTTTTTCTTGGATAAAATGCACATGAAATTCAATATGCTTAAATTGTTGGTGTTGTACACCTATACAAAACTTAAACACATATCCAAAAATAAATTTATGATAGGATAATATAGTTAGCATCCCAATAGCTACATATAAAAAAATTAATGTGTTTTTATATGGTAAAACATATTTTAAAGCAATCGTGGCATATTTTAGGCAAACAAATTCACTACTTTTATTACAAAGTTAGTGAAAAAATATAAACTATTGTATGAAATTCATTATTATATGTCTCCAATATTGACAATATGAGCATCCCCAACTGTCATGCCATGCACATATAATAATTTAGTAATAATATGATACTAAGTTTAAGTAAACATTATATTTCTTATTAGCAATAACTCATTTTATCATTTGAGTTTTATCAAAAAACTTTTCAAATTTAATATGCTTCAACAAAATACTGAGGTATAACCTCTCATACATTAAATATAGATAATTTTAGTATGAAATGTCATCATCCAATGAAACATATATGAGATTGAGATAAATAAGTTTAGATATGTGTGAATAGAATGCTTAGTAAAGTAAATGATTAAGAGACAATAATACAAACTTTATTTACACTTTGCATTTTATAACATATCTTATTATTAAATGAATAATATAAGGATGTTAGCATAAATAATCAAATGAGAGTCTTTAAGCAAGTGAAAAAAAAAATCTAAACTCACTGAGCATGATCTTATTACCAAATGGAATAATTAAAACATGATCATTTTGTCAAATTAAGCATGATATTATGCAAATAAATGTATTTCAATACTAAATTAATTTAAAATAATCATAATATCTATATATTTTATTTGATTTATCATATAAGACAAATATGTCTCTTATAATATAATTTTAATATGTTATTTTTAAGAATCAATACTAAATCATTTTACGAACAAATACAATGTAGGTGAGACACTATTAATATAGTTAGTATCTCTAAAGTAACAATAAAATAGTTTTATCAAAATAAATGAAATGCTTTGTGCATACATGTATTTTTGATGTATAAAAATGAAATGATTAAGCAAGGATTCTACTCAAAATATGCACAATAGTTTTCATGGATTTGACTCATTAAAATTTAGGAACATTTGTAGATTAGAATATTGTTTTATCTATTTCTATGATGGATTGGTATTTATTTTATAAAGACCATTTTACTAAGAGAAATAAAGAGTTTATTAATACCCTTTGAATACTAAAATTAATGCAAAAAGAAAAAAAATCTTTACTAACATATTTACCATCATTATCAGTTCTTAATCTCTTAATAGAAAATCAAATGCATTTTAACACTAGTTTTAAATTCTTTAAATTTAGACAACATGTAAGATTTTTTTTTTATAAAAAGGACTAGATAATTCTAGTGTAATGATAAATAAAAGTAATAGAATATAGAGAACCATTAAGAGATAAAACTTTAAGAGGTCCTACAACATTACTATGAATCAATTCTAAAAGAGGTGAGAAATTCACATCATATTTTTTGTGAAAGGGGTTAGTATGTTGCTTACTACATAAGCAACCCTCACAAGTTTCATGATTAGATAGGATATAAATAAGTCCAAAAACAAGATTATTTACAAACATATCATATAAAATTATAAAATTAACATGTCCTAATCTTTCATGCCATAATTAATATTTATTTTTACTATGTGATGAAAAAAAGCAAGGAGAAAATATATACAAACCATTCTTTTGAACACCTTTAATAATCAAGGAACTAGATTGATTTATAATGTACCATCTATATTTAAGTAATGTTACAATTAAATTATTAATTTTAAGTTGAGAACAAGATATATATATATATATATATATATATATATATATATATATATATATATATATATATATATATATATATATATATATATATATATATCTTAGGTACATAGAAAACATCATTTATAGTAACAACATTTGAAAACTTTGCTTTTCCCTATTTATTTGCTTCTAGAAATGAATTATCTCTTAAGTAAATTATTTTAGAGATATACATAGAATAACATATAATATTATATAAGGATGTCATATGGTGTGATGCACCACTATCTATATTCTCTCGTTTTCATTTGAAATAAATAAAGCAACATATAAAACAATAAAATTTTGATCATGATTGTTATATTGATTAGGGTTTTGATTATTTTACTTATTTTTATTAAATTTATTCTTTTTCTTATTTTTATAAGATTGATTTTTAATTTTATCTTTATTTATATAATAATTTTCCCTTCTATGACCAAATTTATCACACATATTACAATTTCCATTAAACTTAGGTATATGATTATTATTATAGATTTATTGTTTCCATTTGATCTAGAATTAAGATTAGATTTTTGGTTCTTATTATTATCATAAATAGTATTTAACATGATAAGTGCTTGAGTTGCATTCTTTTTAGAATAAAAATTAGTCATAACTTGTTCTTCTTGAATTAGGAGAGTAGACAAGATGATAAGGTCAAGGATATCTTACTCAGTTTGATACTTAGAATTCAAAATTAAAATAAAATTTATAAACTTTTCATGAATATTTAACTAAATTATAAAATAAAACAATTGATCTTGAATAAAATTACAATTACATCCATTTAATTGATCTTTAATGATTTTAATTTTAGCAAGAAAATTCACAACTTTATCATCACCTTTCATATGTGTAGTTAGCAGTTTAAGAATTAACTTAATAATATTCGAGAGATGATTGCCCTCATGTATGGATTCAAAGATTTTTTAAGCATCGCTAGTAGACTCCTAATTACCAATGTGGAGAAATAATTTATCCTTAACATTTTGCAAGATAATGAACATAGCTTCTTTCAATTTATGTTGAAATGCATTGGTAATTTTAGGGGTCACATGCCATATAGAAGGGGATATCTCAATCTCAACATTAATATTTCATAAATTACAAGCCATAAATTCAACTTTAATATGAATTTTTCATATATTATAGTTATTTCCGTTAATTATTTGAGATTTATTTAAGGAAAAATGAGGTGAAGCCATAGCTTCTCTTTAAATAGGACAATAAACAAAAGCTTAAAATGAAACCTTTCAATGTGAATTTTAACTTAAATTGATAATAAAATAAATTTTAAAGTGCAAACACAATAAATTTTCAATTTAATTCTAGACAAAGTGAAAATTTACAAAATATTATGATAAAATAAGGTGTTGTGTCATAAAAATATACTAATGTAAGAAATTTTTTAAGAAAAATAACCTTTTTAATGAGTTTTTATACTTTTATTGTAAAATAAAGTAAATAAAACATGCAACTATACTTAATCACATAATTTAGATGTGAAATAATGTTAAAAAATGGATTTAAAATTGCACAAAACTAAGTGTCAAAAGAGTCACACTCCAAATGACCACCTAGACACTATTATTAAAAAAGTTATAAAATAGATAGTATAAGGTTTCAAAACACAAAATACATCATGTATATATATTCGTAAGGTGCCAAAACTAAAGATCGACTGGTTACATGACTGTTTGACAAAATATTCACTAGATCAAAAGTCAAAACAAGTTTGACAGGTTAACTAAGGTTTAGATGCATGAAACATTGGCACACAAATTAAAAATGAAATTTAATTTAAATTAAATTAATAAAATTGATTTGACTAAGCCAAAAAATATTTATTTTAGGGAGTTTTGAACACATGACCACCCTATTTGCAAGTTTTTAGCAAAATTATTACCACCAAGCCTTCAAAAACACTTTATTAAACTTTTACATGCACTAGGCAATATTTAAATCCTTTTTTCAATTGTATACACACACACACACAGAAAATTAAATCCACCGTGCATGTAAATATAATTTTTTAATGTAAAAAGGTAATTCAATTTTAAGTTATAAACAATTAAACACTGGTGGGACTGGGGTTGCATGGAAATTAAAGTTTTAAAAAATAAATTATTTTTTAAATACTTATTAAAAACTATATGAAATATAATTACTTATCATAGGAAGCCTGAATAATAATGGCACCTAGGCAAAAAGTTTGGATTTTCACAGCACCCTAAATAGGCCACAAGAGACAAAATATTTGTCAGCCTTTTTAAAATATTGATACAAGGCATGTTAGACCTTCAAAATATAATTTTCGATAAATAATTTAATGTTTTGAATTGCTAGGTAGAAATATGGCACCCCTATAGAATATTTGGAGGGCCCATAACCTTGTAAAGACCCCCAAAAATACTAACATTTATTTCAATCTTCTAAAGTTTTAACTCTGATAATGAAGGAATTCTAAAAATTTGATCTTGACCAAAAATCATTTTTTTTTAATTTTCCTAAGTTGTTAATGACATCCCTATGTCTGAGAAAGAATTCTTAGATCTCCAAATAATAGTTTTAGGGTCCATGGTAGTTATTACATGTAAAAATGAAGGAGATAAAACCACTAAGCATAGATAATAAGAAACTAGACCTCTCAAAGCTCAAACAAAAAAACTTCTTCCTCTATGTTACACACAGGTTTGAAGGAGGTTTTTAAAATAGTTAACAAAAAAATAAATTGAATAAAATCTTAATTATTTCAACTTAATACAATATTATTTTCGGTTAAATCCACTCACCAGGCTCTGAAACCATGTAAGAACTGATAAACCAATATATAGGATCTAGATATGAAATTGAATAGCAAAGCATATAAATGATTACTGAACAATTGACAAAGAACACAAGTATTTGTCATGGAAAAACCACAAAGAGGTAAAAAAACCTACCAACGTGATATTCATATATTTGAGAAACTTTGTACCCTAATACAAACTTTTTCTTCTCACTTCTTCATAAAGTGCTTCACAAAACTTATAGGTTTAATAAGTTTGAATATGATAAAAGTTTCACATTTTAGAGATGATTTCACAATAAGGTAAAACCCTATTTATATTGAAATATCAATGGAGGTGACTGTTGTAAAAATAATAGGTCCATCCATCATAATAAAGTCAATTATTTAAAATATTTGGTAAGTATTAAATAACCATAGTAATATTATTTATTTTCATGAGGTTTCCACCTCCTATTAATAAGTAATAGATTATTATTTATTTAATTAATTACAAATGTAAGCTAAGGGTTAATAATTACCTCTTAAACATTCATTTCTCTAAAAATAATGCATCTAAACTCATGTAAATATAGAGCATGGGGGTTTATGAAGGGTGTACGAAGGTCATTATTTTGTTTATGAGAGGATCCTCCTACAAAAAATTAGATAAAATGCATCAAATAACAAATTTATATAATTATAAAAATCACCAAAAGGATTACATTCATCATAGGCCACTTCAAGAGGGAAACCTCATTTGAGCAAGCTCAATACAATAGATTTTTGGATGCCTTCATTGGCCTCAATACTTACTTATATACTAAGTCTAATCTAAGAAACTACTACTTTCCATGAATGTGGGATAAATCAAAATGATCTTTGGATGATCTACAAATCATATGCATCTATAGAAACTAATATACTAACAAATTAAAGAGAAGGGGTAACATAGGTTCCTAACATCCCATCCCTTTAAAACAATTTTGTCCTCAAAGCTTTAGATATGAGAATTGGTGCTAAATCTAAAATATTGGTTCCCAATTTGTATCCTTTGGTTTCATTTCGTACCACTAAATTAATACCTCTATGATGGAGTGGGAGTGAAGTTAACATGTGCACCTATCAAAGATTGCCTCTGGTTCAAGAAGGATAGATCCTTCATTATCAATATATGGTAAAATAGTCTACACTTTGATGTTTGTGCTAAGAAATTTTCTTAGATAAGAGACATGAAAAACTAGATGAGCTTAGTAATAAGGTGGGATTTCCAACTTATAAACAACCGACCTAATCTTTTGGAGAACCTTATATAGCCCATAAAACTTTGGAGCCAACTTATGACACCCTTTGATTTTTAGGGAGGATTGTTTATATGATGATAAGTGAAGAAAAAACATATCACCTACTTGAAAGGTGTGGTCAAAATAATGTTGATTATCCTATTGTTTCATTATATTTTGTGCCATATGAATATTTTGCTACATAGTGTTGAGGATCTGATCCTGGGTTTAGAGAAGCATCTTAATCACTTAAACTAATAAACTACTGGGGGTATATAGAAGGGTCACTAGTGATGTTTGACCATAGACTGCTTCATATGAAGTCATTTTAGTTGAAGTGTGATATGAAGTATTATACCACCATTCGGTAAGAGGGAACCACTTTTCCCACTAATGTTGTTATTCTAAGGTGAAGAAACAAAAGAAATTTTCTAAACATTTATTGACAATTTTAGTATGCCTATTTATTTTTGGATGATACCTAAAATTCATCTTTAGTTAGGTGCTAGTGCATCAAAATATTTGTCCAAAAATGGCTAGTAAATGTTGCATCATGATCTGAGACAATGGAAGAAGGAATGCCATGAAGATGGAAAATCTAGTCCAAGAAAATTTGTGTGACTGGTATAGGGATGGCTAAGGGAACAAAAATGATTATATTTTAAGAGGGGATCAACCACAACCAAGATCATTATTTTCCCCCCACATTTAGGGAACCCATCAATGAAATCCATAGAAATATCTATCCAAATCTAAGTAGGGATGGGAAAAGGTTTGAGCAACCTAGGAATAAGTGTTGTTTCACCCTTGTTGTGTTGGTAAGTATCACATTCAACCACCATCTATTGAGTTGTCTTCTTCATTCCCTTATAAAATAATTTACAATGTGCTCGCTCATAATTTTTGATAAACCTTGAGTTTCATATAGATAGAGAAGCATGGAGTTCATAAAATATATCTTGCTAAAGAGCGATGCTCTAGGGAAGCACTAGATAGCCCTTGTATCATAGAGAAGCACCATTACAAGAATAATGTGATACTATAGAGGGGTTAGTGGCCAACTAGTGAATGATTTGAGATAATGAGGAGTCATTTAAATTCCCTTGTTGTACATCATCCAACCAATTTGAAATAGGCATGAAAATATATGAAAGGTAAGCTTGGTCTATAAATATACAAGATAGAGCATTAGCCACAATATTGTCCTTACCCTTCTTGTAAGTGATCTCATAGTCATAACCCATGAGTTTTTAGACATATTTATATTATAATGGAGAAGAGACCCATTATTCCAAGAAATATTTTAGACTCTGGTGATCATTTTTGATGCAAAATTGATTCCCTAGTAGGTATGGCCACCATTTTTGTACTACATGCAAAATGGCCATCTTTTCCTTTTCATAAGTAGAGATTACTAAATTCTTGGTAGAAAGGGATTTTATATTGAATGCAATGGGGAATCATTAGTGGAGGATAACAACACTAAGTCCATTTCTATAAACATCACTTCTGATAGTGAAGGTCTTGGAAAAATATGGCATAGCTACAATAGGTGTATTACACATAGCTTACTTTAATTCTTAAAATGCACACTCAACATCTTGTATCCATGTAAAATCATCATTATTCAACACAGATGTCAATAGAGATACAATCTTCCCATAATCCTTGACAAACTTGTGATAGTATCCAGTCAGCCCCAAAAAACTAGAGGCTCTTGAGTGTCTGAGGATGAGGCTAATTTGTCATGGTAGTTATTTTTTTAAGATCCACTTGAACCCCTTAAGATGAAACAACATGCTCAAGATACTCCACTTAGTCTTGGATAAAATCACATTTGAACTATTTTTCATAGAGATGATGATCATAGAGAAGTTGTAGTGTGAGCTCCAAATATTGGAGATCCTCAGACCATGTTTTAATATAGATGAGGATATCATCAAAGAAGACTAGAATGAATTTCCATAGGTAGGTCCAAAAATTTTATTCATCAATGCTTGAAATGTTGAAGGAGAATTAGTGAGGCCAAAAGGCATGACCAAAAACTCATAGTCATCATCATGAATGCAAAAAGTTGTCTTAGGGTATCATCCTCATGAAACCAGATCTGGTGATATCCAGAGTAAAGATCCAACTTGGAGAAAAAATGAGCACCATGAAATTCATCAAGAAGCTCATCAATAGTAGGGATCAATAATTTATCCTTGATTTTGATGTGATTAATTGTGTGAAAGTTAATTCATAGGCACCATGACCCATTTTTTTCTAGACAAGGAGAATTGAGGAAGAATATAGGTTGGTACTAGGGTAAATAATGCCTTGCTTCAATAAGTCTTGAATGAGCATCTCGATCTCAATATTTTGCTAAAATGGGTAGAGGTAAGTCTTGGTGTTGAGAGGAAAACTTCCAAGAATGATCTAAATGTGGTGGTCCTCTGGCTATGAAGGTGGCAATCCCACTAGCTTAGCAAAGACACATGCATTCCTCTATAGAATGGTATATAGATCAGAAGGAGTAATGGAGATCATTGATGGTGGAATTTGAATGGAATGAAGCTGGGAAATGATTTCATGTGAACTCTTATTAATAATATTTTTTATGCAATGTGAACTTATGATGCTAAGAGATCCTAGTTGTAGGCCTTTCAATATGTGATTTTTCCCATTGTCTAAAAATTGCATCCAAAGTTCAGTAAAATCTTATAAGATGGGTCTAAGTGTGTGTAATAATTGGGCTCCCAAAACAACATAACATCCACCTAAGGGTAAGGTAAACATGTCAAATCACAATTTATAATCTCCAATAGAGATACACACATTGTAACGCATCCAAAGTTCAGTAAAATCTTATAAGATGGGTCTAAGTGTGTGTAATAATTGGGCTCCCAAAACAACATAACATCCACCTAAGGGTAAGGTAAACATGTCAAATCACAATTTATAATCTCCAATAGAGATACACACATTGTAACACCTCCCTTTGCAAGGTAATGTGCCCCCATTGGCAATCATGACTTCAAATTTGGAGTATGAATAGATGAAATAATCATCCTATTTAGCAATCTAAGGGTCATTGAAGTTATGAGTGATACCTGAATTAATGATTATTATGAGAGGGAGCTTATTGAATTACCCCCTAACCCACATGGTTTATGGGTTGGTGACTCCTTATAAGGCATGGAAAGAAATCTTTGGTTGGTCTTCCTAAGAATTAGGTTCTACAATCGATGGATCTTCTTCTAGATCATTTTTTGTATCTTGAGAATCTTACAAAACTTTAATTTTGGGTGGAGAGTCCACATACAGTATGTATAAATTTTCCTTGACACATCGATGTCCTCAAGTGAGTTTGTCGTCAAAATTATAACATAGTCCTTTTTCTCTATAAGATCACATCTTTGATTTAGTCTTGATAGGAGTGGTTCTATGGGTTGGCATTATTTGAGATTGTTGTGGAGTTGTATTTCTAAATGGAGAAAATTTAGATTTGAATTATTATTGAGATATGTTTTTTTCCTCTACCAACTTAGCCAACCCTAGGGCTTCCATCATCATATTAGGTCAAAAAAATTTGACCTTAAATCAAATTTCATCCTTCAATCCACTGACAAAGCAACACCTGAAGAAGTCATTAGACAATCCCTCTATGTGATTGGCTAGTTTTTCAAATTTTGTTTGATATTCCCTCATGGTTCTTATTTGGAAAATTTTAGTGAGTGCTCTAGTGAAGTCATCAAAAGCACTAGGGCCAAATTGTTGCAAAATGAGGGTGTAAAAATTGGTCCATATTGGTTCATCATGAACCTTGGAATACCAATGATACCATTGAAGGGCTTCAAGTTCCAAGTGATAGGATGAAAGTGAGACCTTATTGACATCAAAATTATTATGTAGATTAAAATATTTTTCTATTGGATAGATCCATTCAGTTGGATCTATACCATGGAATCAAGGAAAATCAAGTTTTGGCCCACAAAAATTATTAAAAGAAGAAAACCCTCTGTCTGAAGAGGACTCTATATGCCATCTATTGTTGAAGGTGGTATGTTGAAGACTGAGGCTGAAATTTTTTTCATTAAGATCTTTGATATGGGTCTTGAGGGCAACAATTTCTTCCATGTTTTTTGCTTCTATTCGGGTTACTACCATGACTCGAATGACTTTTTTTTTTCTGAAATGGGTAGGAAAACTAGAGTTAAGACATGTTTAGTAAGGGAATTTTTTAATTTGGGAAAAATTGAAAGAGGTAAAGGGAATTTTACTAATTTTTTTGCAAAGGAGGATGATTGATGAAGGCAAGGGCAATTTCAAAAGTGAAAATAGAAAAACTAGAAAATTTATTAAAGAGGGACAAAGGAGAAAAAAAAGGAGATGAACACTATGGAAATTTTTTGAGGTAAATGAACAAAAATAAAAGTTGACAAAACTAAAAAAAGATAAAATTAAGATTTGCAAGAATTAAGAGTGGAATCAAGATATGGGACCTAAAGGAAGAAAACATGGGGAATGGAATTTTAGGTGTTCGAATAAAGTTTGAAGATCAATGAGGCTACAAATGGAGGGATATGGAAAAAATGAAAAAAAAATTACTCTAATTTTTTGATAGTCTGTTGGGAATATTATGGAACTAATATGACAAAATATGGTAGTTTTCTAATACTCTGCTAGTAATATGCTAAAACTGGAATGGAAAGTCTACTAATACTCTACTAATAATATGTAAATAACTGATATGACAAGTTTATGATACTCTATGGGTAATATTATAAAACTGATAAAAATGGGCCCCAAGTTTTAATGGTTGCCTAAAGGTTTAAAGATATCACTTTGGCCACTAATGCCATTTGAGCGAGTATTGCTCTCCAAAAAAAACTGGCCATGCATGTACCCCTTAACGATAGCTCTTCGTTTTCCTCATGGGTGGGGACTAGTCAATTAGGATGGGGTTGTCACCCTTTTCATTGGAAGGACCTCTCAATAGGATATCTACTTTGGGTTTCCTATGGTACTCCTCACAATGAATTTTAGGGATTTTGCCCAAGCACTTCCTATAGTTATGTGGATAGGTTTTTAACTTGATCAAAAAAATATTATTGTGATATAGAAAAATAATTAAATGAATTATGCAACATAATAGAGTTAATACTTTATAAAAAAAAATACTTAAATGAATTATGTAGTAGAATAGAGTTAAGACTTTATGAAGGAAAAAAATTAGCCTTGGAAAGTGCTTTGATACTAGATGAGAGGATCCTCCTGCAACAAATTAGATAAAATGCATAAAATAATAGATTTGTATAATTAGAAGAAGCATTGAAATGATTATATTGATCATAGTCCACTTTGAGGGGACAACCTCCTTTGACCAAGCTCAATACAATAAATTTTTGTATGCCTTCATTGGCCTCAACACTTATAGACTAAATCTAATCTAAGCAACTACTACTTCCCATGAATGTGGAATAAAGAAAAATGCTCATGGGATGACTTACAAAACATATTCATCTATAAAAACTAATATACTAACAAAGTAAAGATAATGGGTAGCATGGGTTCCTAATAGTTTATAGGCTCATCCAAATTTTATCTTTAAGTAGGTTTGATGATTTGACTTATGTTTCAAAATGTGTTATACTAACCCATGTTTTCTCCCTAAAGCAAGTTTTGGCTATGAGATAAAATGTTCCACCATTTTTTATTCATCCTAATTTGAATATAATAATTTATGGGATTATTATAGTACACTCATGTGAAATATTATGATCTTATAGGTTTTCTCTACCCCTCATGGTTTGATTGCAATGGCTACTCAAAATTTGTATTATTTTTTCCCTTAAGATCGACAAGTTTATCTTAAGGGATGTGTCTACCCTATGTAATTTAAAAGTAATGAAGGGAATAAAAAATCCATTTTTTCTTTTATATAACCATTTAAATTTAACCATGAATCTTATTTCATCGATTAGGTGCATGGTTCAAAATTTGTGTTATATTATCCAACTTTTGTTCTCTAAATGTTTTTTTGGCTACAAGATAAAACATGAAACTATTTATTTAGTATCATTTATGTAATTTAATATTATAAAGGATGAGTACACTAATATTTCATGCAAATTCAAGATCTTACATTTTGTCTCACCCCTTAAGGTTTGCATACAATAGTTTTGTAAAGTTTGTACTATTTCCCCTTTAAGATGAACAAGTTTCTCTTAATAGATGCATCCAACCACAAGAAATTTTAAAGTTTGTGGAAAATGGAGGGTTTAATAATGTCATTATTCATTTTATACACCCACTTTCATGTGACTACAAATCCCATTTGTCAATTAGGCACCCAATTCAAAAATAATGTGTTATACTATATAATTTTCTCTTAAAAACTTGTTTTGGTTATGGTAGAAAACATGCCATAATTTATTCCTCATAAATCATAGAATATAATATGTAAGGTTAATTTTATAGGACTCCCATAATAAACTATAGGAGGTTAGGGTTTCTCTCTATCCCTCATAGTTTACATGCAATGGCTACTCAAAGTTCGTACTATTTTCCCCTCAAAATCAATAATTTGATTTTAAGGGATGAATTTGACCATGTGTAAATTATGTGTGATGGGTAAAAATAATGGTCAAATAATACCATTATTCATTATATAATCCCATAAAAATATGACTACAAATTCAATTCGGTGATTAGGCATTTAGTTCAAAGGTTGTGTGTTATATTAACAAATTGTTTATCTCTAAAATAAGTTTAAGATATGAGAGAAAAGTTTCCACTATTTATTACTCATCATGAGTGGAATATATTCCTCCATAGTATTATTAAATGACTCCTACATCCATCTACAATAGTTTTTGATTCATCTCTACCTCTCATGATTTACCTGTAATGGCTACACAATTTTTTTTACTATTTTTCCTCCTACAAATGACAAGTTTGTCTTAAGGGATACAAAAATTAGGTTGAGAGTTTAAAGTAAAAGTACCTATGGAGGTTGGATTAAGTCCATATTTTAATTTAGACACCCATCCAAATGTGACCACAAAATGGGTTCTTCTATTGGGAACTTGGTTAAAATTGTTTATTATACTAACCAATTTTTTCTCCCTAAAGTAATTTTTGGCTAAGAGAGAAAACATGCAAAATTCTATTTCTTGTAATTATTTAAATATAATAATATTAGTATTGTTTAGAGGACTTTAAAATGAAAATTTATGAGATTATGATTAATATATACCCCTCATGGTTTTCCTGCGATGGTTGCCCAAAATTTGTAATATGTTCCCCCTTAAGAACAACAAGTTTATAGTAAGGGGTGCATCCAACCACATGGAAGTTTAAGTGTGGGGGATGATGTATAGTAGATAAAGTATATAATTGTGTTTATATTAAAATCATAACATGACTATGAATCTAGTTCATTGATGAGGTTTGTGTTTTAAAGTTTGTTTGCTATACTGACCAACTTTTGATCACTAAATCAAGTTTTGGATATGATATAAAACATGACTTTGTATATTCCTAATTTTTATTATAATATAATATTTTATGGAATTTATATAAATCACACATGTAATTTAAAAAAATTAAAGTCATATCTACCTCTCATGATTCATTGTAATGATTGCACAAAGTTAATACTTATTTTACCCTTAAGATTGATATGTTTATCTTAATGGATACATCCATACAAATGGACCATTTGGGTATAGGGAATAATGAAGGGTAGAAAAGGTCCAGTCTATAATTTATATGCCCATATGGATGTGATTTTGAAGTTTATTCATTAATTGGTTGCATGATTTAAACGTTATGTGTTATGCTAACCAAATTTTGCTCCCTAAAGTAGATTTGGGATATGAGTGAAAATGTGAGTCTATTTATTCTTTATAATGATTGGAATATAATAATATAGGGTTAATTATAATACTCTTTCATGTAATTTTATGATCTTAATTTATTTCTCTACGTCTCATAGTTTGCATGTAACTGTTGCACAAAGTTTGTATTATTTTTCTCATTAAGATCATCAAGTTTCTCTTTATAAATGTGTCATAATGCATGCAAGTTTGGAGTTTAGGGGATGATTAAGGGGATAAAATACCATTATTTTATATAAATTCCCATTTGAATGTGATAACATAGTTATTTTTCCAATTGGGTGCATGGCTCAAAATTTGTGTGTTATACTAACCAACTTTTATCCCTAAAGAAATTTTTGGATATGAGAGAAAAATTTGTCATTTATTCCCCATCATGAGTGAAATAAAATACTCTAGGGGATGTTTATAAGAATCCCATGTAAAACTCTAGGAGATTACTATTTGTCTTTAACTCTCATAGTTTGTATATATCATGTGTATGTTAATATGAAGAGATTGAATATAAAATAAATAGGAATGTTAATTTACTACTATAAATCTAAAAATACCTCAAATTGAGAAAATGAAAGAGATAAAAACAAAGTTACTTTAACTTAATGATAAATAACCTTTTTCATTGATGTGTATGTGATCACAATTAATTGTTTTTGGTTGCTAAAAACTCATGCAATATTTTATTAGCACTTCGTATCTTTGGATTCAAGATGATTCATGATACTAAGTTAAGGATGCAATGGTGTATTTATAGATGTTTAGATGAAGGATGCAATGCTCAAATTGGAAAGTCTATATTGGGATGAGGTTTGATTAGGTAATTAACTAAGTATGTTCCCATTTAGAGATAGTTGATTGGATTGTTTCCATGTTTTTCAAGAGTGATGAGGAGTTAATTGATTTATTTCCTCTTTATATACTAAGTTGAGTGGGTTGTTTCTAACTAGATATTAAATGATAAAGTAGGTAACTAACTTGTCTCCAAATTAAACGTGAGTTAACTAACTGATTAAAATGTGCATATATATGTTTTCATTCTGAGTAGGTAGTTGACTGAACGTTAGCATATGATGACATGGAATAAAGGATGGGATGGGATAGGATATTTGTATTTTTTATTAATTTAAATAATAATTGTGAATGAATTTAACTAGTAACTAATTAATTAATTAATTATGATCAAATAATTAATTACCTAATCATGATATGATGGGGTCATAATGTAATTTAGGGTTGATAATGTTTAGTGTGACGGTATTTAACTAGTGTGGTGATGTTAATATTTTATGACATTAGGGAAGATTAATAAATAATGTGTTGATGAAAGGGTTATCATAAATTAGTTAGGGTGAATTAAGGTTTTGTGACATTAGGGTAGATTATGGTGATAAATTACGTAATGATCAATTGATGATGACATTAAGATTAATAATGAAATTAACATGAGTAATAAAATTCTAAACAAGGAGATAGTACAAAAGTCATGGTGATAGCAAATTTAGGTGGAAGGTAGTCATTAGAGGAAATTGGTAGAGGGTAGGCACTAGACAAAGGTAGGTATAGGCCTATAGTAGATACATGGGAGTAGCATCAATGGAGATGACATTGGGAGTGGGTGAGCATGGGCATTGACAAGTATGGGTGAAGGAGTTTATAAAAAATAGGAGAAAGGAAGGAAAAAATAGTGAAGGAAGAGTAGGTTTTGGGGAGTGCTTGAGGGAGCAGAGGTTAGCATAATGGCTCAATTTGGGTAGGGGATGAAATATTAAAAAATCCAAAGACTATGATAGGTTTTATGCTTTATATTTTTTCATGCTAAAGTGTCTTTCAAGGATTTTTTAGGGTTGGAGTAGTTGGCTATAGATAGAATCTTGTCTGATGGAGGTCCCTCTCTAGGGAAATAGGTGCCTAAATCAATAATAGAAGTGGATAGGGTTTCATTCAAGGCTTCAATTCTTTCTATCTAAATTAATGTTTCAAACCCTTTTCATACCTATGGTGATTTTTGAAAGGACCTAATTCTTAGAAATCAACCTACCTTAGATCTAATTTTCATATCTAAAAGCTAATTTTAATTGGAAAAGACTCATACTAAGGATATTAAAGCTATGGAGGGTTCTAAGGGGTTATCAGAGGTAGAACCTTTTCAAAAAGGAACCCTAGAAACAAATTTTTTAGGTGATATTCCTCTAAATTTTTTTGATACTCCTATTTTGGAAATTCCAAATGTAACACTTTCAGAGTTAGGTATGAAAAGAGGGAAGAAGTCTTTGATTTTTAGATGTGTAGGGACGCAGCTTTCTTAGAAAATCCTTTCATAGTGGGCGTAGGGAACCTAGAATACATTAAAATATCCTCCTCTTTTAATGTTATCAAATGGTTTCTTTCTACTTTTGTTTTAATCCCTAGAGGATAAAGATGTTGTTTGACTGAATGGGCCTTGGTTTATTGGTAAGTGTTGACTATTTTTCCCATACGAAAAATGGATCAACCCCCCCTATAGTTAAAATATTTTATAAGTTTTATTTATAATGTAGTAGTGCATGTTAAAGCTCATTTGATGTCATTTCATATGCCATTTTAATATGGTCATGGCCTAACTTAGTCCTTGTGTCTTTTGGTGTCTTAAGAATCATTCTGATCATATATGCAAGTAGTACATTTTCATGGTGTTGAGTAATTATAGAAACAAGTCCAGAAGAAGGATAAGTTTACAAATCTTCAACTTTTGGCCAAGTTTTAGAGCATTTAGATTTCCTTCAGAGGAAGTATTCCTTAAAAATTCCACAACAAATGGTTTTGGACTTTTGGCTAAGTATTTGTATTCTTTTGGAACTTATGTTTTGAGCTTTTTATTTAAGTGTCGGGAATTGTTTCAATTATTTTGTTTGAAATTATTTCCCAGAAAGGTCATTCATTCGAAGAGGGTCCTTTTCAAAAGTTCTAAAGGATATCTTTCAAAGAATTTGGTCCAAAATATAAATCCCAAAGGGTATTTTTTCCATCAAAGTGTCTTATAAACTCTTCTTGAAGGGTAATTTTCTTCACCAAAAGGTCCAAATCATGTCTTTTGAAGGGTCATCTTCTTTCAAGGAAGCAACCAAGATAGATTTTTGAAGGACACATTTCAAATTTTCGAAGGGTATTTTCTCAATAAAAGTGTCCTAAACACTTTTTCCAAAGGGTAGTTTCTCAGAAAAGGGGTTCAATGCAGAAAGTCTTGAATGACACTTTCTCGAGCAAGTATCCCAAGTGATTTCCATGAAAGGTACTTTTCTTAAGGAAATGGTCCAGTTCAAAAATTCCAAAGGATATGTTTCTCAAGCATGTATCCTTTACATATTTCCAAAAGGATCTTTCTATAGCAAGGTGGACTAAGACAAAGTTTTGAAGGGCACTTTTCTAAGGGAAAAGGATTATTTAAAAAGGGTCAAAGGGCCATTCTAAGGAAATAATTCCTCCGTGAAAATTTTTTTGGGATAATTTTCCTAAAGGAAATTTTCTTTCAAAGCTTTTATCCCGAAGCAAAAGACTAAGGTAAAATTCCTTCGAACATTTTTTTAAAGATAAAGGCCATAAAGACATGAATTATTTTAGAACTTTTGTTTGAAATAATTGGTCAAGGTAGAGATACAACAAGTGAATTACTTCAAAAAATGTGTTCCACACAAATCCCAAAAAAATTATCTAGCAAAAGGTCTGAAAGAAATATCCCATAGAGTTTGTGATCTAGATAGGTGTACGAACATCAAGCTTAGACCTCAAGATATAGCCATTTGATTTCAAAAATTCTAGAATACCCCTATGGACATCAATTTCAAGCCCCCATAAATATTCTTTTGGATTTGAAAATCTAAAGGCATTCACATGAATGTCAAAATAGAGCTCAGGTAATAATCTATATATGCTTAAATGTGATGATCTATGGGAAATCATTTTCATTCTATAGGATGACAAATGATGGTCGATGGGATGTCAAATTTAAAGATAGAGCAAGAAAAATCTTATGGAGCTTAAATTTGATGGTCACATGACCATCAATGATGGTAATGTGAATGTCATTTGATGGGAGCAAAGATGTTAATTTTAAGATCATGAAATATTCATTGGCTTTCAAATGGTGGGTCCTGGTAGACCAACAGTGTACATTCAATCATAGATTCTAGATCAATGGCAAACAAGCAGGTTAAAGAGTCAATAAATCTTAGGAACAAAGGTGCAAGGGACAAATGGTACAAGCCCATAAGTTCAAGTAGAAGATCAATGGATCACATTCATTCACCTCAACTAGATCTGATGGTGTGAGCAAGGGTAAAAGAGTTAAGGATCCAAGTTGGTTTTTGATGACCAATAAGAATAAAAGAGATCCCAAATGATTTAGGTGAAGGTCAAAAGGTTAGTTTTTGACTAAATAAAGCAAGCATAATAGAGTCAATCTTGAGCATGATTTAGTTTGAATTAGGAGTGGATATTTTGAGATCAGATGGTGCCATTAGTGACCTAAAAATCTAGACATGTAGACTTCAATGGCTATGACAACTATATAAAATTAGCCTTTCTCCCCACATGAGCACACATCAACAAAATAGTCATGAATAATTTTACATTAAGATAAAATAAAATAGACCTTTCTCCCCACTTGGGCATACATAAAAAAATTATTCATGAGTAGTTTCACATCAAGACAAAGTGAAAATGACTTGATCCCATTTGTGTAACCAAAATCATCACATAGAAGATATTGTAAGAATATAATGGACTATAATGACATGGATCAATTAGGAAGGGTTTGAGTGAGCTTGATTTATGGTAGTAGTTGTCACCATTTTTCAAATGTGTTCAAACTAGTTTGTTTCCCTTTTTGAATTCCAAAAATCCCTCTCTTACTTTCTTTCTTATATAAATATAGCTCTTGAGCTATTGTAAAAAGAGACCATACCATTTATGGTGAAGCTCTACAAGATTGATGTTATATTCTAGTTTTTAACATTAACAAAAGTCTATTTCTAAGTTTTAAACAATTGCCTAAGTTTGTAAGTGATGTATGGTGATGAGAAGTGATAATGATCTATCCTTCCTTCCTTCCTTTGTCCTTTCATGTTTGAGCAAGAGTTCCTAGACTAATAGGTTATATAGAGTGTAGTCTAGTGTGTAAATATTTTCAAGTTTACAATTATCCTTTGAGTGTGAAATCTACCCTCTAGTTTATTTACCTTGTGTTGATGTCCACATCTCACTTTTATATTGAAATATTCATGTTAAAATATATTAAAACTTAGAGACTAGTCTATATTTTCTATTTAAATGTGGTAAGAATATGATGTTTATGTGGAAGACATTATCAATGCTTCACCTTCTTTAGATTAAGTTTAATTCATACATTTTATAACTCTTTTCCCCGTAAATAAGTAGTATTTTAAGTGGCAAACATTACATAATATATTCAATGAGCTAGCCCTTAAACATAGAGGCTAATCTCTAATATAAGTACACCCACATACTTAGAAATGTTACCATGTTGCCCAAATCTAGAAGAATCATGAATAGCCTCTTCTAGGGTACAATATTTGGTGGCAAAAATTATTTCTAACATGATCGATGGGACCCAATTATCTTTAAGACAACTTGTCAAGGTGAATGTTGGTCTTGACAACACCACCTATGAAGTGGTGTTACTCAGCATTTGGAAAAACCTCAAAGTAAATCTAGTTTCAAGACCATCTTTGTTATAAAATTTCCCCCCATAATTCATGGTCCTCACTAGGTCATCTTTTTCTAGACCATCCAATCCTATTGATACACCCATTCAGCTTGAGATCCCTATTGCCATTTAGTACCCATAGCCTAATTTACCCTTTGAAGAATGAGTAGATTTTGCTAGAGAGGAAGAAGAATAAGAAGCTAAAGAATTTTAATATCTTAAATAATAAGACATGGTTAGGCCTCATGATTTCCTTGCCTTTAACATTGATAATCTGATCCAACTTCATGCTTATGATTTCATCCCTCTTAACACCAAAAAAGGTGTGCCCACATTCAATGGTGAGAGTCATATCACACTTAGTGATCACATTAGAGATATCTCTAATTTTTATAGTTTTCACAATATTGTTCAAGAGAAAATTGCTATTAGGATCCTTTCTATGTCCCTTAAAGGGAAGGCTCTTGATTGGTATAAGAATCTATAAGGGGGATGCATCATAACATGGGATGAGTTTGGAGTGTTGTTGACTTCTAGATTTGGGAATGAAAGTGACCATACTTCTCTCATACATCAATTCAACATGATAAAAAGGGGACCTAAAGAAATAATGCATGACTTCAATGAAAGGTTTTAGAAAACTTGGCATAGGTTACCTCCTCCTATTAGGCCACCTACTATTTTTGTGTTCCCTACTTATTTAAGGGCCATTAGGACTAAAATTGTTGTTATGCTTCAATCTATGGGAGGATTCACCCTCCCTAAAGCATATGCAATTTCTATCAAGGCTAAAAATAATCTCATCCAATATGAAAGGGTTCCACCTAAAGTGTATATGCCTCCTTTGTCTCATACTTCTATTAGTACTCCAGACATAGCCCAAGTTCCTAATACCAATACCAAAACTAAGGTGGCTCCTAGGTAAGCAGAAAATAATGTTGATTGGAAAGCAAAATTCCTAGCTTTAGAGGCTCATAATATACAAGATAATGTGGTGATTATCATAAATATTACCCTTATCAACAATATTATGGTCAACAATATGGAAGAGGGATAAGCCAATGGTAGCCTAATCTCAATAGGCCTACTAATACATACAATACTAACTCTACCACCAATGTAAAGGAGATGGTACCAATTCATAACAATTTGGTATAGGGAGAAGATTGGAAACAAGACCAATTCATGGATACTAATAAAAATGGAGAGAAATTTTTGGTGTCTTAATGGGTAGTTACTCCCCTCCTATAAAATGAAGATGAGGTGATGATGAAAGTTAATGAGGTTTGGCAACCTCAAGGAGAAATCTTCACCAACTTTTGGGTTGAAGACAATTTTGTGCTAAGTCAAGGAGCCTCTATCATGGATAATACAAGGGCCAAAAAGAGAGTTTTAGGAGGTGTTAGTATCATGCCTACATTCTCATCCAATCCTCCTATAAGGAAATAGGACATAGCTATAAATGTGACAGTTATAAAGGCTTCCACACCTTCAACAAGTTAGAATGTGGTAGGGTATATTCAAAGTTCCTCCATTCCTAAAGTTTCAAGCAATTATTTACCTCTAAGGACACACAAAAAGGTGAGTATTGATTCTCTAAACATAGTATATTCCTTTAAGAGTGCCAAAGCATCTATCTCCTTGTGGGATATCCTTTATATGCCTAGCCAAAAAGAATTATTACAAAAGAAATTATCCACTATTCCTACTAGTCCTTCATACTCAAATCAAAGTCATGACCATGTTGCTCTTGAAAATTATCCTATTAACTTATGGAATCATCCACTAGATTTGAGAAACCTCCACCATTTTACCTCACCCTCATTATAGGTGACAAATTGGTACATAACTACATAATTGATAGTAGAGCTTCTACTTCTATCATGCCCAAAATTGTAGCTAACAAACTAGGCCTAAAATATGAGCCACATAATAAGGGGGTCATTAAATTAGATGGTACACCTACCAAGACACTAGGGCTAATGAAAGTCTTGTATGTTTTCTTGCATGATTATCCCAATTTTCCTATCTTATAAGACATAGTTATGGTTAATCTCCCAGCCCACTTTGCAATCTACCTATCAAGGGAATTCATAGCGAAGATAGGTGACTATCTCTTAGCTGAGTGGTCTTTTTTGGCTTTCAAAATAAGATATGGGACTAGGGTGATAGTTATTACACAACCTCTTACAAGTTTTCATATTGAACCTTACATTGAGACAATTTCTAATTTGAATTATGTTATTCATGAAGAAAAAGATCATATTCTAGATGATGGCACTTTTTCTAAGCTTGAGGGCATTATGGATTTATTTATTGATGAATATGGTACTAATAATTATGAGCAACATTCTTATGCTCTCATGAAGGAAATTGATCTAGGGACATATTGTATATATGAGGAAGGAATACAGACACCTTTACTTACCAAGGAAGAAGGCAAACATGACGAACTCTTAAAGATGTTTTTTTATGGTTCAAGAATTAAATTTGGTGCAGAGGCTAGTGTCATGTTGGTTTATTCATCCAAACAATAGTATTATGATTCATACATATTTCATTTTAGTTTCACTTGTAATGTGGTTAAGTATAAAGGTTTGATTCATGACCTTCAATGGGCAAGGATAAAAGGGATCAAAAACATGTAAGTATATGGAGATAGTGAGTTGGTTGTACACTAGGTGAGGAATGTGATTTCTACCAATAACCCTTTGCTTAAGTCATATAGGCATAGGTTATGGGATCTAATTTAGGACTTCAATGCATTTAACATTCACTCAATCCCAAAGGAGTAGAATAGTCATGATGATAGGCTAACTACCATAAGATCTTAATTTGACACTCCAACTGCCATAAAGGAGGAAGGAAAGAAGTCTCATATTAAGATAATTATAAAAACTTCTATACCTGATAATGAAGTCTCTTGACAAGTGTTTGGTAGTGACAAACACATTGCATGCTTCTAGCATAATGAGGCTAAGTTTTCTTCAAAAACTTAGAGGAGGCTACAAGAATAGTTGGGTGACCAGATTGTATAACTCAGGACCAATAAGATACCTAAGGTATTGTTTACCTTATAAAGTATATTTAATTATAATGATCAAAGGAGGAAAGAGAAATTTATCATATCTACAAAAGAGGATAATTATGAAAGGGTTTTGATCTTCAAAGACAAACACCTCAAACTAGGCAAGGTATGTTCTACATTAGAAAATCAAAAATTCATTCAACTATGTAGAGAGTTTCAACATATCTTTGCTTGTGAATATAATGACCTTGAATGATTTTATCCTATCCTATCACACCATACCATTAATTTGGAATCAAGAGTTAAACTGGTTAGACAAAAGCAAAGACCCATCAACCCTAAGGTTGAGCAACTCATGAGGATGAATCTCACCAAGCTCTTTGAATTTGAGATAATATTTCTCATCAAGCATTCAACATGGGTAACTAACTTTGTGCCTATTGGAAATAAGAATGGGAATATATGGCTTTGTGTAAAATTTAGATATCTTAATCGAGTGTCACTCAAAGATCACTATCCTCTACCCTCAATGGATCAAATTCTATAGATGGTTTTAGGTTCTCAACATTTCTCTCTTTTAGATGGTTATTCAAGATAAAATCAAATTTTAGTCAATGAAGATTATTATTTCAAGATAGCCTTCACTACCAAATGGGGAAATTTTGCTTATAGGAAGATGCCTTTTGGTCTTTCCAATGCTGGTGCCACTTTTTAGAGAGAAATAGACATGGATTTTAAAGGTTTGATCAATGAGATGGTATTGGTTTATCTAGATGATATAATAGTATTTTTTAAAGATACAAATGAACATATGAAACACTTAAGGCAAGTGTTTGAAATATGTAGGCAGTATGGGATATCACTTAACCCAAAGAAGTGCATCTTTTTTGTTCATGAATGTAAGCTCTTAGGCCATATTATTTCCTAGAATGTTCTAATTATTGATCCTAAGTGAATAGATGTTATCCTAGGATTATCATTTCCCATACATAATAAAGGTATTCAAAGTTTCTTGGGTAAGATAATTTTTTTAAGAAGATTCATACCTATTTTTGCATCTTTAATAAAACCTATCGTAGTTATGCTCAAGAATAACCAGTTCTTTTCTTGGACTAAAGAGGGTAAGAGTAGTTTTGAATCCATAACAAAAGCAATTATAGAGGAACCTACCCTTTTGAATATTTATTTTACTAAGGACTTCATGTTGTATTTATATGCAAACCTCGATACTATCTCAGCCATACTAATGCAAAATAATGATGAAGGCATGGAGCAACCAATTTCATTCTTCAATCAAGGTTTAGAAGATTATGAAGTCAAGTACACCTTTATGGAGAAAAAAGTCATTATTTTAAGAGGAATAAATAAGTTTAGGCATATGGTGTTAAATAACAAGATTCATGTTATGGTGTATCATCCCAACACCAAGGAGTTTCTTTTGAGCAAGGATCTCAATGAAAAGAGGGAAGGGTGGGTCACTAAGGTAATAGAGTATGATGTTGATATCAAAGTGAAAAAACTAGTAAGGGCTAAAGGCTTATGTGAACATCTATATTTATACCTTCATGAATCAAAATAAAAATCTCTATTCAACCATGAGTGCCCCCAACCAGTTGGTCCATTGCCTGAGTAAATTTTGACACAAGACATGATCAATTTTCTTTAAAATGGTGAGTACACTAATAATATGAATAGATCACAAATAAGGTATTTTATATTGTAATCTATTCCCTTTTGTCTTATGTATGGTGTAATATTTATGAAGGATATCAATGGTATGCTATTGAGATGCATTGACTATGACCAATTTTGAGTGCTAGTTGAGAAGTTCCATAATGAGATAATACGTGGTCATTTCTCTCTAAGGACTACAACTACCAAGATCATGAGGGTTGGATATTATTGGCCCAAACTCTTTAAGGATTTCCATGCTTGGGTGAGAAGGTGTGGACAATGTACCTTCTTTGTATGGAAGAAGAAGCTTGCATCTCTTCCTATGAAACCTATCCAAGTGGACCAACCTTTCATGTAATGGGGTCTTGATTTCATTGGAATGATAAACCCCCCATCAAGTGCTGGTCACAAATGGATACTCATAGCAATTGACTATTTTACTAGATAGGTTGAGGTAGTAGCATTGAATGAGGATAGCGAGAGTTCCATATTGGATTTATATGAGAGCATCATAACAAGGTTTGGCGCCCCTTTTACTATTATTTTAGATAATGCTCTTGATTATATGGGTGTTAAAATAGTTGATTGGGTAAGTAATAATGGCATATTCTTGAGCACTTCATCTAACTATTCCCCTCAAGGTAATGGGTTGGATGAATCTACCAATAAGAACATAATCAAAATCATCAAGAAAGCCTTGGATGATAACCAAAGAGCTTGGCACACCAAACTAAAAATAGCCTTATGGGTTGATAAGATAAATCCCAAGAGGTCAACAAGAAATTCTCCTTTTGTGCTTGTTTATGGAAGGGAAGCCAAGTTATCTATCTTTCAAGAGCTACTTGCCTTAGAATTAGCACACCAACTAGAGTTACTAGAGAATAGTCTAATGGAAGTGAGATTGATAGAATTAATGGAGTTGTAAGAGACTAGAGGTAAACCACATCTGGCCATGGAGCAACACCAAGTACTGATGAAGAGGTCTTTTGACAAGAAGCCAACTCTAAGAGCATTTCAAGAAGGTGACATAGTTTTGAAATGGGTTGAAGATAGAGCAAATATAGGGAGATATACTAAATTTTATTCTCTATGGAGTGGACTATATGTCATCACCAAGTGAAAGTAAATTAACTCCTTTCAGTTACCAAGGATGAATGGAGAAGAACTACCTATTACTATGAATGGGATACATTTCAAACCCTGCTATTGAGAGCTAAAGGTCTATCTTCTAGATATTAGGTTAGGTGTGTATTTATTTTCTTGTTCTATTATGTCCCAATAAGTGATTTTGAAGCATAGTGTGTTTTTCTTAGTTCCTTGATTTTTGTTTTGTTCATATTGTCTTTTTTGTTTCATATGTTGTTCAAATCAATTTATATATCTAACCTATATACTAGTGACTCCATATCCTAATGGACAGGATTAGGCAATTGATCATGACATGGCAAGCATGCCACCATTGGGAAATTGCCAAAGATGTTGACTATTTTTACCATAGGAAAAATGGATCAATCCCCCTACAGTCAAAATATTTTATAAGGGTTTTTTATAATGTTATAGTATATTTTGTAGCTCTTTTTATGTCATTTCATATGCCATTTTAAGTTGGTCATGGCCTAGCTTAGTCCTTATGTCTTTTGGTGTCTTAAGAATCATTTTGATCATATATCCAAGTAGCATATTTTCATGTGTTGGAAATATTGTCATTGATGTCAAATGTTTAGAATTGGTGATAAAGGCCACATTGCATGTAATGGTGTTTTCAATTTTTATATCTTAGATAATGTGTGTTAATATTTATGTAATATTAATGAATATATTTTTGATTGCATATAAGTCAAAAGAGGGCCCATGGAGAAGTCAAAGAGTCATGGGGTAAAGACAAAAGAGGAATGGGATGCATTTTTTCATGAAGAGTCATCTTGAGGAATTCCAAGAGTCACTATGTTAAGACAAAAGAGGTTATAGCACATTTTTTCATGAAGGGACACTTTGAGGAATATGAAAAGTCACCAAGATAAATAAAAAAGAGGAAAAGACACATTTACTTATGAAGGGTCACCATGTGACTTTTAAAATGCAAGGATACAAAGGGTAATGCAATTTTGGTGCCATTTTCCATGAGGATTGAAGGGTCACAAAGGGTGAATGCCAAAGGTCATTTGGAAAGCTATAAATAAAGGCTTGAGAAGACATTTGTGATATGCAAGAGAGTGCATGGTTTGTATTTGTTTTAGAGGAGAGTAAAGTAAGAGATATTATGGATTTCTATCATTTATTGAATAAAAAACATTAAGATATAGTTATGTGTTATACACAAGATGGGTTGGTGCTCTTGTGGGTTAGTGCTCACAAATATTTGCAAGGGGTTGGTGCTCACAAATAGTTGATGTGTTGGTACTTGGTAAAGGTTTTGGTGCTCTTGCAAGTTGGTACTTGCAAACTTTGTAATTTGAGTTGGTGCTCAATCATATACTTGAGATTATTCTCTATGGTTTTTCCCACTTTGAGTTTCTACATAAAAATTTGGTGTCTCTCTCTCTCTCTCTCTCTTGTGTGGTGCATATTATTGTTTCAATTTTATTATATATCTTAAATGTGTGATTAAGTGGTTAAATAAAAGAAATTAAATTAAGTAAAATATATATAATATACCAACTCACTCCCCCCCCTCTCAGTATATTTTTTGCTTAACAATTTGTATCATAGTAAGTTCCTCTAGAAAAAGTTTTATAGCTTGAAAGTAGATCAGAAAAAAATGATGGATGGATGACATGAAGGTTTTTCTACAAATAAAGCACCTTTGTTTGATGAGATAAATTATGCTTCATGGAGCATAAAAATGAAGACTTATTTGATGGCCCTTGGATTCAACATTTGGCAAGCAATGGTAGAGGAATATGAAGAGCCACAAACACTTGTAACTACTCTAGTAGAAAAGAAGGCAAGTAAAAATAATGCTAAAGCTTAAATTGTTATTTTATGTGGTTTATGTGAATCAGAATTTGTTAAAGTTATGTAATTGATATCTTCTCATAAAACTTAGGTAAAACTTGAGAATATTTACAAAGTTGATGGAAAATTTTAGCAAGCTAAGCTTCAGACTTTCAAAAGATAGTTTGAGAGTTTTAAGATAGAAAAGGAAGAAAATATAGCAAGTTATCTTTTATGAATTGATCAAATAGTTAATCAGATTCAAGGTCTTGGAGAAAAGTGAGAATAATCAATTATAATACAAAAAGTTTTGAGATCTCTAACATTGAGATATGATGCAAAAGTTTTGACAATTGAAGAGATGAAGAATTTAGCCAAGCTAAAGATGGATGAGCTACATGCTATTCTTACAGCATATGAAATGTGAACCAGACAAGACAAACCCTCAAAGAGAGAAGCTAATTTCAAGACATTAAAGAACAAGAAGGCTAAGATTCAAGAATCAAGTGACAGTTCTAGCGATGATGAACATGACAATGGAGCTCTATCATTCACAAGTTGAAAAAGGGCATAGGTAATATCAAGGAAAATTACCTTTTAAATATTTTAATTATGGAAAGATTGGACATTTTGTAGTTAAGTGCCTAAATAAGGGTAATGGTGACTATGAAGAAAGAAAGTCTATATACAAAAATAATTTCAAAAGAAAATTTAAGAAGATATTTGAGAAGAAAAATTTATATTCTAAAGATCCTAGCTCAGTTGAAAATAGTGGAGTCAGTGATTTAGAAGAAGAAAAGATTCTATTCATGGACATACATAAAGATGCCTCTACAAGAAAAAGTATAGATGATCAATAATAAGAACAGGATGAAGCTGAAATGAATTTGGAAGGAGAACTCATTTGTGCCTTAGAAGAGTTAAAAGCTCTTGAGAAGAATAATCAAAGATTAAATCTCAAAATTGATAAAATTAAAAAAGAGTCAAAGGAAAAAAGTGAAGATCTACAAACACACTCTGAAGAAGCCAAGAAGAATGAAAAATATCTAATGGCACAATTGTAAAAAGTAAGTGAATAATGTGAAAGGTATATTATTGAAATTTCTTCTTTAAAAATAGATCTTGAAAAAACAAATAAAGCAATCAATGATAGATCAGCCAATGATTCAAAATTTAAGAATAGCATTAATATGTTGAATAAGATATTAGAAAGTCAAAGATCAATGTTAGATAAGATAGGTATCAGAATTGAAAAAGAGAAAGGGGAGGCCACTAATTTCATAGACAAGGTTAACAGAGAAAAAAGAAAGAGCTATGTTGAAGCTCTTACAAAAAATGAAATAAAAAGGGAAGAATTTAAGAATACAGAGGACATCTCAAATAATGAAGGCTGGAAGGAAAAGAGATACAAAACGTAATCAGGTTAGAGATACACAAATAGGTCCTATTTTTATGGTTACTATTTTTATTTTAATGGATATGATCATAAAAAATATAATGTCGAAAAAAGGCTAATAATTTTTTAAATAAGGAGAAGGAAACTCATGCAAATTCAAGCAAAAGCCAAAAATCTTTTGCTCCTCTATCAAGATTTAATGAAGAGACCATAATGTGTTACAAGTGCAATAACTTTAGACACATAGCCTGGTACTATAGAAGCATGTTCAAGTTAGTCAAGAAAGACTAGAGTTTCAAAGCTCCATTGATCAAGAAGAAAGTTCAAATAGGTTCATGGCAAAAGAAACAACCTAAAAAATCTATGTTGGTACAGATAGATTTTCATGAAAGAAATAAAGAAAACCCATGGCTCATTGATAGTGGATGTTTGAGGCACATGCCATGAGACAAGAGCAATTTAATATCCTTAAAGAAGATTAATGGTGGCATAGTGAAATTCAAAGATAATACTACTACCATAATTGTTAGAAAATGTACACTAAGTTTGGATAATGGTAGAGCTAAAATTGAAAATGTTTTATATGTAGAAAGTCTTAAGCATAATATTTTGAGTGTAATTAAAATGTGTGATTATGGTCACACACTAAATTTTTATGTAAAAGGTTATGAAATTAGGATAAAAGATTCAGATTTGTTGGTTACAGATGCTCAGATATATAGGCAATAATTTGTATATGTTATCAGACATCAAAGGTTAAAGATGTTGTTTGAGTCAAATTGAAGAAATTTGGCTATGGCACAGGAGAATGGGACACATAAATTTTGAAAATATTTTCAACATCATCAAAAATCAAGTAATAAAAAATCTTCTAAAGATTACAAAGCCATCCAACATGCTTTGTGAACCTTGTCAGTATGGGAAGCAGGTTAGAAGGTGGTTGAAAATAAAAGAGTACTCAAGAACTCAAATGTTAGAGCTTGTTCACACTAATTTATGTGGACCTATGAGAACTCAAAGTACTCAAAGTGATAAATATTTCATGTTTATTATTGATTATTTTTCACATATGACTTGGGTAATGTTTTTAAAGAAAATATTATAAGCTTTCAGACATTTCAAAGCATTCAAAGCATTAGTTGAAAATGAAACTAATTTGAATATTAAGTGTCTAAGATCAGATCGAGGAGGATAATTCATGTTAGATTAGTTTATTGAGCTTTGTGAAGACCATGGAATAAAGAGATATTATTTAGCATCCAGAACTCTATAGCAAAATGAAGTAGTTGAACAAAGAAATAGACTAGTTTAGGAGATGGTGAGGACAATACTAAATTAATCCAAGATACAAAATAAATATTGAATAGAGAAAGTTTCTATAGTAGTGTATATTCATAATAGATAATTATTGAGAGTCAATAGTGATAAGACTCCTTATGAGCTATGGAAAGACAAACCAACAATAGTTGATTATTTTAGAGTTTTTGGCAATAGATGGTTCATAGAAAGAACCAATGAAAAACTTGGTAAGTTTGAATCTAGAGAAAATGAAGGTATATTTCTTGGTTATTATTGAAAAAGTAGAGATTGTAAATGTTATAACAAAAGAACCAAGAAAATAGTTGAAAGTGCAAGTGTCAGGATAGAAGAAGATGGAACACAAAGAATCAGTGATCCAGTAGACATTTTTTAAATCATTGAAGAGGAAGAATTTGAATAATTAGATGGAGATGAGAAGAAGGATAAAAAGGACACCAAAACCCCATCCAAATATGTCTATAAAAATCATAATGAAAGTGACATCATCAGGGACATAAATGAAGGAATTCATACCAAAAGAATAATGGTAAGTGAATCTGAGCAAGTTAATTTCTCTTTGTTATCCAAAATTTAGCCTAGAACTTTATCTGAAGCTAGACATGATAAGCATTAGGTTAAGGCAATGGATGAAGAATTAAATCAGATAGAAAAGAATAATACTTGGGAATTAGTGCCTAGACCAAAAGATCATAATGTGATAGGAATAAAATGGGTTTATATAAATAAGTTGAATGAAAATGGAGAAGTGACCAAGAATAAAGCAAGATTAGTATGTAAAGGATATGCTTAGATTAAGGGAATATATTTTGAAGAAATTTTTTCACCAGTGGCAAGACTACATGCTATTTGAATGTTTCTTGAATATGTAGTGTTTAAAATTTTCAAAGTGTTTTAGATGGATGTCAAATCTACCTTCCTAAATAGAAATCTAGAAGAAGAGGTCTACATTGAGCAGCTTAAGGGATTTATTCTCTCAAATATTAGTAGCCATGTATGTAGATTCAAGAAATCACTATATGGATTGAAACAAGCTTCTAGAGCTTGGCATGCAAGACTTGATAAGTACCTACAAGATCAAGGTTTCAAGAGAGGATTTGCTGACAGTAATCTCTACATCAAAACAAAAGGTGAGCATCAATTGATTATTGTGGTATATGTTGATGACATAATTTTTAGAGGAAACATTGAAAAGATGACAAGAATTTTTTGATAATATGCAAAAAGAATTTGAGATATCTATGCTTGGAGAATTGTCATTTTTCTTAAGGTTGTAAATATTTTAGTCAGATAAAGGGATTTTCATATCTCAAAGTAAATATGCCAAGAAAATGTTGAAGAAATTTGGTTTTGAATATTGTGGACCAGTTGGCACACTAATGAGTACAAGAAATAAGATGACTAAGGATGAAGATTCACCTATTGCAGATCAATCTTTGTATAGATCTATGATTGGTAGTCTTTTATATTTGACAACATCAAGACCAAACATCATGCATGTAGTAGGTATGGTTTCAATATATTAGTCAGCTCTAAAAGATAGTCATGTTTAGTTGGAGAAGAGAATATTCAGATATATCAAGGGGACATTGGATTATGGATTGTGGTATCCCAAAGGTAGAGATTTCACTTTGGTTTCTTATATAGATTTAGATTGGGTAGATTTTTTGGATGATAGAAAGATTATAAGTGGAGGAGATTTCTTTCTTGATGATAGCTTATTATCATGGTGAATCAAAAATCAGAATTTAGTATCACTTTCTAAAGCTGAAGAAGAATATATTATAGTGGTATTGTGTTATACTCAAGTGCTTTGGATGAAGCAAAATTTGGAAGATATCAAGGTAAAATATGATGAACCTATTTCTATTTTTTGTGATAACACAAGTTCTATTAATATTTCAAAGAATCCAGTAATACATTTAAGAACAAAACATATTCCCATCAGTTATCACTTCTTAAGAGAGCATGTTACATATCAATAGGTTAAGATGGAATGTATCAGTTCTACAAAGTAGATTACAAATATTTTCACAAAGGCACTACCAAAATACACATTTGAGTATCTACAGGAGAACTTAGGAGTAATTTATTTTACTTCCTACCATTGAGGATAAGCATCATTTGAGGGGGATCTAAGAGTTAGCTCCAAGATATGCCCTTTGCCATTGATGTCAAAGGGGGAGAAGAATAGAAATAGGTATAGGTATAGGTACAGATATAGAAATAGGTTTAGAATAGGTATAAGGAATAGGTATAGGTTGGTACACTAAGGGGGAGTTATTGTATATTTTTTAGATGGTAGTATGTGCAATTTTTAGGATGTGGCAGTTTCAGTTTGAGATTTTCATCAATGACAAAGGAAGAGATTGTTGGAAATATTGTCATTGATGTCAAATGTCTATCATTGGTGATAAAGACCCCTTTGCATTTAATGGTGTTTTTAATATTCATATCTTGTCTAATGTGTGTTAATATTTATTTAATGTTAATGAATATATTTTTATTTGCATATAAGTCAAAAGAGGGCCCATAGAGAAGTCAAAGAGGCACAAGATCAAGACAAAAGAGGAATGGGATGTATTTTCTCATGAAGAGTCATCTTGAGGAATTCCAAGATTCACCATGTAAAGACAAAAGAGGGTATGGTACATTTTTTCATGAAGGGACACTTTGAGGAATATGAGAATTCACCAAGATAAAGACAAAAGAGAAAAGGACACATCTTCTTATGAAGGGTCACCATGTGAATTTTCAAATGCAAGGATAAGAAGGGTCATGCAAGTTTGGTGCCATTTTAAATGAGGATTGAAGGGTCACAAAGGGTGAATTACAAAGGTCATTTGGAAAGCTATAAATAAAGGCTTGATAAGCCATTTGTGATATGCAAGAGAGTACATGGTTTGTATTTGTTTTAGAGGAGAGAAAAGTAAGAGATATTGTAGATTTGTATCATTTGTTGAGTAAGCAACATTAAGAGATAGTTGTGTTTTATGAAAAAGAGGGGTTGGTGTTCCTGTGGGTTGGTACTCACAAATCTTTGCAAGGGATTGGTACTCTTATCGATTGGTGCTCACAAATAGTTGTTCTATTAGAACTCGACAAAGGGCTTGGTGCTCCTGTAAGTTGGTGCTTTAAAACTTTATAATTTGAGTTGGTTATCATTCATATACTTTAGATTATTCTCCATGGTTTCTCCAACTTTGGGTTTCCATGTAAAAATCTAGTGTCTCTCTCTCTTCTGTGGTGCATATTATTGTTTCAATTTTATTGCATATCTTGAATGTGTGATTAATTGGTTAAAGAAAAGAAATAAAATTAAGTAAAAGATATATAATATACTGATTCACCCCCCCCCCTCTCATTATATTTCATTCTTAACATCATAGTATTGAGCAATTGTAAAAATAGGTCTAGAAGAAGCCTAACTTTACACATCTTTAACTTTTGGCCAAGTGTTAGAGAATTCAAATTTCCTTCAAAGGAAGTGTTCCACACAAAGCCCACAACAAATGTACAAGGCTTAATTCTTTATAGGGTTTTATTTTGGACTTTTGGCTAAGTATTTGAATTCTTTTGGGACTTTTGTTTCAATCTTTTTGTTTAAGTGTCAATAATTTTTTGGGCATTTTGTTTGAAATAATTTCTCTAAAGGGTCATTTCTTCGAAGAGGGTCCTTTTAAATAGTTCCTAAGGATATCTTTCAAAGAAGTTGGTCTAAAATAGAAATCATGAAGGGCACATTTTCTAATAAAATTTCCTATACACTCTTCCCAAAGGGTACTTTTATTTTCCAAAAGGTCCAAATAAAGTCTTCTAAAGGGTCATCTTCTTTTGGGGAAGTGACCAAAATAGATTTTCAAAGGACACTTTTCAAAGTTATGAAGGGTTTTTTCTCAAGCAAAGTATCCTAAACACTTTTTGTGAAGGTTATTTTCTCAGGAAAAGTTTTTTAAGCAAAAATTCCCAAAGGGCACTGTCTCAAGCAAGTATCCTAAGTGATTTCCTTGAAGGGTACTTTTCTTGGGGAAATGGCTGAATTTAAATTCTAAAGTATATGTTTCTTGGGCAGGTGTCCTCTACATTTTTCCTAAAAGATCTTTCTACAGCAAGGTGGACCAAGAAAAATTTCTGAAGGGCACTTTTCCAAGGGTAAAGGAATATTTCAAAAGGGTTTAAGGGCCATTCTAAGGACACAATTCCTTTGGGAAAATTGTTTGGGATAATTTTCCTGAAGGTAGTTTTCTTTTGGAGCTTTTGTCTTGAATCAAAAGACTAAGGCAAAATTCCTTCAGATATTTTATCAAAGATGGAGACCCTGAAGACATGAATTCTTTCAAACATTTTGTCTAAAATAATTTCTCAAGGTAGAGATACAAAAAGTGAATTACTTTAGAAAAAGTGTTCCACACAAAGCCCAAAAAAATTATCTAGTAAAAGGTCTAAAAGAAATAACCTGTGGAGTTTATGATCTAGACAAGTGCACAAACATCAAGTTTGGACCTCAAGAAATATCTATTTTATTTTAAAAATTCCAAAAAAAACCCATAGACATCAATTTTAATCCCTTGAAAATACTCATTTGGATTTGAAAATCCAAAGGCATTCATGAAAATGTCAAAATAGAGCTCAAGCAAAAATATATCTGTGCTTAAATTTGATAGTCTATGAGATGTCATTTTTTTTCTAAAGGATGACAAGTGATGGTCAATGGGACATAAAATTTAAATATAAATCAAGAAAGATATTATGAAGCTTAAATTTTATGGTCGTATGACCATCATTGATGGTCACACAAACATCATTTGATGGGAGTGAGGATGTCAATTTTAAGATCATGAACTAGCCATTGGCTTTCAAATGGTGGGTTTTAGAAGATCAATGACATGTGTTAAATCAAAAAAATTATATCAATGGTATGCAATTAGGTCAAAGATTTAGTGAATCTCAAGATCAAAGGTGCAAGGGATAAGTGGAACAAGTAAGTAAGTTTGGGTAGAAGATTGATGGATCATGTTCATTCACCTCAAGCAGATTCAATGGTGTGATCAAGGGTCAAAGATTCAAGGATTTGAGTTATTTTTCAATGACCAATCAAAAATAAGAAGAGTCCAAATGACTTAGGTGTAGGTTGAAAGGTCATTTTTTAACTAAGGTAAGCAAACATGATGGAGTTTAACTTGATCATGATCACTATTTAGTTTGAGCTAGGAGTGGATATTTTAAGATCATATAGTGCCATTGGGTACCTATAGAGGTATATTCATAGACTTCAATGGCCATCATCAAAGCTAGCTACATAAAATAAACCTTTTTCCCTACTTGAACACACATCAAAAAACCAGTCATGAGCAGTTTTACATTAGGACAGTAAAAGTGACCTTTCTCCCCACTGTGTCATGCATCAACAAATGAGTCATGAGTAGTTTCAAATTAGGATAAAGTGAAAATGACTTGATCCAACCATTTCAGCCTCTATGGAGCATCACAAATAAGATATTTTAATAATGCAATAGACTAGAATGACATGGATCAATCAGCAAGGGTTTGAGTGAGCTTGATTTGTGGTGGCAGTTGTATCCATTTTTCAAATGGGTTTAAACTGGTTTGTTTCCCTTTTTGAGTGCCAAAAATCCCTCTCTCTTACTTCCTTTCTTATATAAATATAGCTCTTGATCTATTTTTAAAATATCCCACACCATTATGGAGAATCCTTATTGTATTGATGTTATATTCTACTTTTGAACATTACTACAATTCTATTTTTGAGTTTTGAATAATTTCCTAAGTTTGCAATTGATGTATGGTGATGATTAGTGATAATTATATATCCTTCCTTCCCTTATCCTTTCATGTTTGAACACAAATTCCTAGTCTAACAGACCATATAAAGTGTAGTCTAGTGTGTAAAGATTTTCAAGGGTACAATTGTCCTTTAAGTGTTCAATCTACCCTCTAGTTCATTTATTTTTTATTTTTATTCACATCTCATCTTTATATTGAAATACTCATGTTAGAATATATTAAAACTTAAAGACTAGTCTATATATTCTATTTTAGTGTGGTAAGAATATGATGGTCATGTGGAAGACATTCTCAGTGCATCACCTTCTTTAGAGTAGGTTCTATTTATGCATTTTCTAACTCTTTTCCCAATTAATAAGTAGTGGCTTAAGTGGTGAACATTGTAAAATATATTTAGGGAGCTAGCCATTAAACCTAGAGGCTCATTTCTGATATAGGTACACCCACATACCTATAAATGTTCCTATGTTACCCAAATATAGAACAATCTTGAAAAACCTCTTCTAGGGTGAAATATTTGGTGACAATAGTAAGCAAGGGGTGTTTTTGTGTCCTTAGAACTCTTTTTTTGATCCAATTACTTTGGTTATCTCACAAGCTCCAGTTTGGGTTAGATTGTATAATCTCCCCTTAGCCATGCATGATTTTGTTCTTCTCAAACAATTGGTCAGTAAGCTAGGAGTTTTAACTAAAATTGATGAATATATTGAAGCTAATCTGAGATATGTCAGGGTGTGTATTTTTATGAATCTAACTAAACCTCTACATCATTCTATTCATATTTCTTTCTCCCTTAGTGTTTGGACCCAATTTATTAATTTTGAAGGTATTCCCTTTAAATGTTTCAAGTGCAATCAAGTTGATCATAAAATTGCTTCCTATCTTATGAAAGGTTTTAAATGATCTCATATTATGCTCTTGAAGAAATGGGTCAAAAATATTGGTTGTTTAAATCAAGCTTTGGTTCACCATATGCAAACCCCACCAAAATCCTCTTTTATTGAGATTCCATCTTCAACAACCTTTCAAGATATTCAACATAGCCCTATGAAGGGTGAGGTTTTTAGTGACAACATAAGATTATAATTATATGGAGACATGGCATCCTTCATCTCCATTTTTAAAAGGGAAAGTATCTATTGAGAAATAAGAGCTAGAGGGTATAGCCAAAGTTTCTCCTTTAGTGGATCAATCCTAGCAAAAGGGAATCTCAGATGAGGTTGGTGAAGTTTCCAAGGATGAAGAAGAAGAGTTGGTTAGTAGGGTGGTTTTGTCCATAAATAAATAACCTAGTCATTTGAAAATGCCTAATTGTGGAAAGAAAGGGAAAAGAGGCAAGAAAATGGAAGAAGTTAGGCTACAACTTGATGCTCAAAATTTCATTAATCATAATTCACAATGGATAATGGAATATTTATTCTCTAGTAAAATTAGGCATTTTTTGGTAGTAAAAGGTTGATTCATCAGCTATGGGTACTATTTTTTTCTAAGCTTTTTGTTGAATGGTTTATTCTATTGGCCTTATAGTAGGTTTAACCTTTAAGTCTGATTTAGTTCTTATTTTTCCATCTTTTATTTTCCTTGATTTTTTGAGGTTTCCTTTTCTTTAGTGTTTTTTCATTTGTATCCTAGAACTAGAATGTGCATTCAAAATACCCACGTGATAGGCATTACTTTTTGGTCTAACCGTTCATGGGAATTGGGCCCCCAATTTGTACCCCAAAACTAGTTATAGTTCTATTCAAAAACTAAAATCAATCTAAAAAATAATAATAACAATGAAATTAACATCAGTTAATTATTAGTGGAAATAGTGTTTCTACATTTCCCCCTCTTGAAATGGTGTTACAACTAGAAGTGGTGGAATTTCAAAGAATAGATAAAATTAAAAGAAAGACATGTGCATGATGATTCCCCTAGTGGCATGATTATAAGGTATGATTCTCCCTCAAGAGGGTGTGTGGGTATGAAATATATAGAAGGGATCTCAAAATTATAAGGGGGTGAAATGGATGAATTAGAAATAAAAATCTAGGGGTGGGGTGGGGGGAATAAATAGTGGTTCAATTCTCACGTGATGACTAAGTATAATAATTATGGATATGGATGGTTTTAGGGATGTTCTAGATGTTATTATATGACATGATGGATGACTTTATATTCTTTTTTTAGTGATAATGAATTATGGATAGTTAAGGTGTATGTTAGTTAATTAAAATCAAATGATTTTTGAAATGATTGTTAATGAATATATGGTTTCAAATGATGTGAATAATTATTGGCATTAAATGGTGATAATGGATAGATGAATTGTTCTTAATATTGCATGAAGTGATGAATGCTTGAGCAACCTTATTTTTTATATACCATATAACATAATGCTTCATAGTATGTAAAACCATGATGACACTATTATAATACATAGTAGGACTAACAAAAATGCAACAAGTAATAAAAACACACAAATAATGAAAAATAATAAATAATAAACACCCTAACAAATAATCAAACTGATTATGATTTTATCCTTTATCAAGTTAGAAAACCTATATTTGAGGATTGATGATAATGATAGCATTGATGTGACCCAAACAAAAATATGTTTGATTTGATGGAATGGGAATGATATATATCAATAAAGGTTTAAATTATATGTGTAAATTAAATTAAGGATCTTAACTGGTTATTAGGATAAGAAAAATATTTTTGTGATTTTTTTATATTTTTCTTTTTGGATTTTAAATATTTTTTGGCTAAGAGATTAGGCTAACAACAAAGTAAAAACTATTTTTAGCATTAGGAAAAGAGATGATGATGGATGTATTGAAATTAAATCAATATTAGTTCTCCAAAGAATACATTGTGGAGAAGCCATGTGCCCTATTATGTTCATCCCATGTTGATATCATGTTGCAATATACTCTAAAGATCTAATACACTAAGATGTTTCCAAACCTTGTCAAGACCAAAAATAAGAAAATGTATGGTCATGATGGTTTGATTTTAATAATTGTTTAGCATGGTTTAGTTTGGGCTTCCCCCAAGTGTAGGTAATGTGTAAACAATTAAATTTACACATGATGCTAGAAACTAGTTTTCATCGTGGTACTTGCCCAAGCCACCATACGAATGCTTTTCACATTGGAAAAAAAATCTTTCTATCTTTTCTTTATTATTTTATTATTTTTTATAATTTTTTGCATTTTTTAATATTATTTGAATTTATTTGTATTATTTTTACTTATTAGGGATAATCATATTTTTCAAGTATATAAACACTTGAAAAGCATGATGCTCATGGGTTCATCAAGATTCTCTCCATCCTATGTGGCTAATTTGTATGCTCCTAACATAAATCTAGTGATGACAACATAGGGACATAGCTAGCTAGGTTCAAACTCTCCCTTATTTTCACATTCTTGATTGGTGTTCCTCTTATTTTATTTTAGGACAAGGTCACTAATTTCAAATTCTATGACTTTTATGTGATTTTTATAACTTCTACATAACCTATTTTTATATGCCTTCAAGTGATTTACTACATGGAGCCATTTTTCCTCAATAATGTATAACTCATAGAGTCATGAAGCTCTACATTCCTCATCATCAATTAGATCTTGAAAGGAAATGGGTAAATAGGGTAACTTAGTCTTAATAGGACATATGGATTTAGTTTTAAAGACATTGGAGTAAGGGGTGTTTCTTTTAGGTGTGTATTCTATTGAAATAAGCACATAAGATAGGATAAAGTTGAAGGTGTCAATATTAACTATTGATGGTTTTATTGGATGTCTCAATTTGGAAATTACCTTGGGGGTAATAGAGTGTGGACCATTTTTGCTTGATGTGAAAGTGGTCACAAAGGGATTTGACATTTTTTTTGAAGGGTTTACCATTATAAAAAATGATGGTGGATGGGATACCATAAAAAAAACTGAGATGATTAAGGATGAATTTGGATATTTGTTTTCCTATTACATATGTTAATGGAATGGATTAAACCCATTTTTTTAAATATTTAGTGGTAGTAATAATGTGCTTATGGCCATCAAAGGAGGAAAGGTTTATATTTCCAATGATATTTAGTCCCTAAGTAGAAAAGGGTCATGGAGTTATGATTGACTGAAGATATTGATTAAGTACATGAATAAGGTCTTCATTATTATGATAGGATATAAACCTTTTGACATATTGGCAATCATCATTTTCTATGGTGGCTTAGTACTATCCTATTCTCCATAATTTCTTCACAAAGATTGTGTTGCCAGTATGTGCTCCACATATTCCATTATGGACTTCATTTATTATTAATTTATCTTTTCCAAGGTTTTAACATATCAAAAAGGTTCCATCATATCCCCTAAGATAGAGGGTTCCATTAAGGAGGGTAAATCATGAGGCATGTTTGATGAAATATTTTTTGTTATTGCATCAAAGGCTTAGAAGCATGGTATTGTCATGGAATAAAGTGTATATGTTATGGTACTATGGGGAATTGGGACCAAAAATATCACTTAATATTTATTATTGAGGGACATTTTATGTCAATATCATGAGTTTCTCAAATAGAAACTAAAAATTTTTGGTATCATTTATCATTTCGAGGAGAGAACTGATAGTGACCATGTTATCTACATATTTGTTAATGGCACAAGGGAATTGTTAAAATTTGATGTGAAAAAATTAATTTTTCAACCATTTGTTTATATGGGATGATCTTATCATCATTTTCTTGATACTCGTCATTGACTTGTTTAGACAAGAGTTGTGATTCACCATATATTGATAAATGTTTAATATTATACTAGATTGATAATTTAAGGAATCAAGATGAGGGATTTGTATTCATATATGTTTTTGGTATAAGTAAACTTGATTATAAATAATTTTGGAATAATATCCCCATTTGGTGTCAAGAAAAAACACCTTAGTGGTAAATAACCCATCAAAGTAAATTTTCCATTCTGATGACTCGTCAAAAGATAAAATAGACTACTATAGAAATTAAGTGTTCAAAGCTTTTTTTGTTTAATAGTGGTGCTTCTACCAACGTATCTATAATAACGTGTCCCTTTAAAGATTTTTTATTTACATATTTGATTTCAAACTCACTTAACAACATGATCCATTTTTACTTCAACTAGTAAGAGTTAATTTGGATATAAGATATTTTAGTGGATCAAATTTGGCAACAAATTTTGTTGAGCATGTAATGTCATAGTTTTTTGGAACATAATACAACAACGAGGAATGGTTTCTCAATTGGAGTGTATTTTATTTAATATGATACCAAAGTTATACACAGGCAATGAATAGATATTTTTGTTCCCTACTCATCATGTTGAGCTAAGAGAGATCCTAAGGCATATTGAGTTGCTTATATGTATATTAGGAGAGGTTTTCCTAAAATAAGTGGCATTGGCATTGGTGGATTTAAAATATATTATTTAAGTTATGAAAGGCATGTTGAAATCCTTCATTCTAGTGAAATACAATGTCCTATTTCAAGAGATTTGTGAATGGTTGACACTTATCTCCAAGATGTGATATAAATCTCATGATTTCTTGAATCTTTAATTGTAAGTTGTGTATTTATTTAAGGTTTATAGGAGGATGTATTTATGTGACATATTTTACCTTTTTTAAGATCAAATTAAATACCCCTTATGGATATAACTAATCCCAATATTTTTATTGATATAACATATAATTAATCCCAATATTTTTATTGATGTAACTCTGAAGACACTTTTTAGGGTTCAAATGGACCTTGTAGCCCCTTGGTCTTTCAAATATTATATGTATAATAGTGGGATGTTTTACTCTAGTATTTGACTTACCCAATATGTCATCCATTTATTCTTAAACAATGCCATGAAGCAAGTCATTGAAGATGACAATAATGTCTCTTTCATAAGATTCACTTGTGTTTTTCAAGCCAAAAGGCATGACTTGTTAACAAAATGTTCCCCATGGTGTGGTGAATGTTATTTTATGTTCATCTTTATGTGTAATTTAGATCTTATTATATCTTGAAAAATCATCCATGAAGGATAGAATTCCATGTCCCATTATTGAATAGATGATCATGTTAGTATTGGGTAATTGGAATTCATCTTTTAGACAAGCCTTGTTGATATCATATAATTCTATGCATATTCATATGATTATTGGTTTCTTGATAACTAGAACAATGTTGAATATCCATTTCGAATAATTTACGGATTTTATGAACCAAACATCTAATATTTTATATAGTTATTATTTGACAAGTAGTGTTACCTTGGGATTAATTTTTTAGAGTGTTCTTTTAATAGGTTTTGCATTTTTTTAAATAAAGAGGTGATACACCACAAGTGAAGGGTTCAATACTAACATGTCAACATATGTCCAAGTAAATATATCTATGAATTATCTTAGGAGTGTGACAAAGATTTAATTTTATTTTAGACTAAAAAAATCCCCTATTTTGATGATATTAGGATTATCCTATGCTCCAAGCTTGACATTAATGTCAAATCATCCCAAAATTATGATGACACATGAGGGATATTGAGTTTATTGTAAAAAATAATTTATCTAATAACCTTGTTTGAAAATTATTTTAAGTATCCTAATCTTTGGGACTAAGATAAGTCCCAATTTTGATGATTTTATTCTTGTATTTTATCTTGCAGTTAGCATTGATGGTTTCCTTAACAAGTAATTTGGATCCATATACCTGTTTATGGGAAATTTTGAGTTTATCATATATTAGTGCCTCCAAATGGTTTTTACCAATATTTTATTATTATTTTATTAATTTTTTTAGTATATCATCTCAAAGAGGTTTTCACTATGGGACTTGATTTTTTTGTCTTTTGTTGATTTTTTATATTTTTCATGACTAAGAAAATATTCCTATTACCTAAAGAATGTTGATGTATCCAATTTGATTTCAAATCTTTATTTATGATCCCTTACTATAATTTCAACTTGGAGTCTCATGAATTCTATAATACCTTCATAATTTTTGTAAAAAATGATTGGAATGTAATTTTTTTGGTCCCAGTTAATGATTTTAAGCTATTGGAGGTTAAAGTTTATGGTAAGGACAATGGTGTCATTATAAATTTTTGTGGATATAATATCTTCATAGAGGCTATGAATGGAACTTGTTTTGATGTTGGAATAATTTTACTCAGTAATCATAGAAGTATCATTGATATATTCATATCGATTACGTATGGGCTTGTAACTAATGTGATGGGATTATTTGTTTACATGAATTTGGATTGGTTCTCTGATTCCCTAATCTTGGTTTCCTAGTCCTTTTCCAATATAATTCATGATTTGGCACATTTTTTTGTTATGGGGTATTATGTTTTTGGAAACAATAAGTTAAGCCATCATCATACAATCAAGAGTCATTAGATATTTCAATCTTTTCATTATCAAGGGATCTAGCTTTGATAGAAGTGGTTTTTCTAAATTGATATGATATTTATTATTTATTAATATTCATGTTAATCGTGCCATGACATTTATGATAAATGGGAAGTTTACCCACATGAAAGGTGTCTCAGCTTTCATATTCTCCTAAGACTTTGTCAATGATTTTGAAATGGGATTTGGAAGGTAGAGTTTTTGATGTATATATGAGTTAATTTGGATGTATATAGGAGGAAATTTTTGGTTTTATAGTGACATGGATATTATTACTTCATATGCATTTTAAATTATAAGATATTAATTGTTTTTTCAATATCACCCTTCCAACATTTTAGAATATTGAAAGGATTAAGGGTCACCAAGCATAGTTACTTCCATTCCTAAATGGGTAAATTTTATGCATTAGTGAAAGGTGGGTGGGATGGATGTATGGCATGAATACATGGTTTTTAAAGGAGGATGTTGTAAGGAAGCTCAAGATCAATGACATGTAGTAATTTTTTTGTGTGACAATCCCAACCATGATAAGAAGATGTATGGTTCCTGTTAATTCCATTTATGTGTTTTTATATGCCTTGATTGTGATGGTGGTTGGATCTAATGTTTTTGTATAATAACTAGGATTTTTAATCAAGGCCAAACTATTTTTTTTAAATCCCAATCCATTGTATATAAATACCCTTTTTATTGTACTCTTGGTAATGTAGGATGCAATGTACAAGGGTAGGATATGGGATGGACTTATGGGAGATATATAATTTTGGTCAAATGTAAGTTGATGAAATGAGGAGAGGTGTCTAAAAATTTATTAGAATTGGTAAGGATCATTATAATTTTGGACCCTTGAGTTTCAATTGATTTTATACAAGATGTCCTTATGAACAATAAATGTTTTGAAAATGTCAAAAATAGAGATATGGGTGGGCTTTTATCAGCTTATTAAATTATGTTGTATTTCCTTTCAATTGTAGGAAAATGAGGAATTTGGATAGTGATTTTCATTTCCTATTTATAACAACACAATCTAGGGCTTTAAATTTGATGGTGGTGATATAGTTGTCCATGTGTTCAATGTGACTGACATAAACATCATATTATTGAAAGGGTTTACTATGATGGATGTTATTAGATTGGGTTTTATGACCTTATATCATTTTTTAATGAGGTTTTTTATGATTTGGAAAATATTTTATATATCCCTAAGTGATCAATCTTTTATTTTGATGCATTTCCTTCAATCTCAATATCTCGATCATCAATTAGATCATAGACATAATTATTCAATTTCATGCATCTATTAGTGTAATTCCCTTTGATCTTATGAAACTCATAATTTTTAGTTGTAACATGTGATGTTTTATTTCCTTCATCAAAAGGGTTTTTTTTTAGGAACACAATCATATTCACATCAACCATTTTCAGAATACTACTTCTAGCGATTTCATTAGAGAAGTGTAGGTTCTTATTTTTATTTCATGTTTTGGCTTGCCCCTAGGAATGGTAACATTAGGAGTATTTTTTAAATTATGTATATGATTTTCATTATTCACTCCATCACCAAAAAAAAACTTTTTCTTTCTAAAGAACTTAGGATTTTCTAATGGGGTATGATTTTTTTTATCCTTATGAAAGTGTTTCACCTATCTTTTAGTTACAAGGTGTTTTTAAATATATACTCCTTTATAATGATTTCATAAAAATGGGTATCACAATGGAATATTAATTAAAAATCCATCTCTTTATTTAGGTTGGATATGAATATGTTGACCAATTTGTTTTCAGGAATGGATCAAGGGAGTTTGCTTGCTAGGCTTCTCCATCATTATAGGAAAGAAGAAAATCTCTATCCATTCTATTATTTTTCATTTAAAAGCCCCTATCATTTTGAGATCATATTTGAAAGAATAGGATAATTTATTCATAAATATTTCAAAAATATCTACAAATTCTTTGATAGATCCCTTGGATAAATACAAGAACCATTTTATGGTTTGTCCACCTAAGCTCTAAGGGAATAGTCTAAACAAGTAGATGTCATTGTAGGCCACTTATTGGCATGACATGAAAAAATATTTATCATTCTCCCTAGTATCACCCTTTCCTTTGTATTTTATAATTTATGTGGTTAGAATTAAGGAGGGAAGGGTATTCTCAGCATGTATTAATCTAAAGGGTAAAGGCACTTCATGTTCTAATTTTGTGCTATATATTGTAATACTTAGATATCATCCTTCACAGATTGTCATTCTTGTAAAAATAGTGTGCCCTTGAGTGGTGATGATGGGGGTATGATAAAATTAGGTCTTAGAAATATAAGGGCCTAATTAGAATTAGATTTCTAATTTTTGGATGGTTGGATTTTTATTGATGTTGTGAAGGATTAGATGTTGAAGGATTTATGTGTAAAGATAGGTCATCCAAATGTTGAATTAACTATTGGAGTTGGTCAAAAATAACTTGGCCTTAGTATTGATGGATTTTCTCAACTACAATTGATTTCCTTTTGCCAATGTTAACATGGAAAATATTAGGGTTAGGGTACTCATTGATTGGCTCTATATTTTCCTTGTTTTGACCAACAAGATTTTTATTAGTATCTTTATCTTGGTTTAGAAGGGTTTGTACCCTACAACTTATGGTGTTTCTCATGTTTTTTAGATTATAATTGGTAGGAAGTTTAGCACCTACTTATATAAGATGAATAAGGATGTTGCCCTTGTTTTCAAATAGGTCTTGATCTAATTGATCATGAACTTTTTTAGATTTTTGTTTTAAAATGTGTTCATCATTGTACTCAATTTGGTTCACTAGGATATCAATATCATCATCATTTTCTTATTTTTTTATGAGGTGGATCAAAATGAAATGGTTTTTGATGGAATGGGTTTTCAATGTTAAGGTTTCAATTCATTGTAGCTCTATACCTCATTATGGGTGACATTGTTTTTTAAAGTGTGTTTGGTTTGAAAATTACTTTCATATAATAATAATACGACATCACACCCATAATGACAAGCCTATGCTAATAAATTACAAGTGTAATTTAATAGTAGACCATATATGATTCCTAAAAGGGCATGTTTTGGGTGATCTTGGGTAATTTTATGTTCTTGGTATCACTATGCAATTATGGTCGAATGGTTTATATGATAATTTAAACAATCTCAACTAAGAGGGTCCTCAATATACCTTTTGATATGTGAGGCCTAACTCTATGATACAAGGTTGTCTCATAAAACCAAGGCATTAGTGGTAAAATTCACCTCATAAAACTTGATGGTTAATCAATCTTAGTCATTTACTATGTCCACACCAAGATATTTTTAGTGTTTCCTAAAACACTAACTTTTGTTGACACTTGGTGATGAAATATACTTTTTAAAACCCATAAAAGTGAAAAATAAATAAATATAATTGTTTATGACTTATAAGTTCACTTTATAGTGATGAAAGAGCATATATGGATTTTTAATTAGGAAGATGACATAAATAATTGATTCATTTATGATTATTAAGATCACCTTTCAACACAAGAAAATAGTATATGTGATCTCAATACACACAAACAATAAACATTTACAAGTAAACAAATTAATTCCTTTATTTAAGATTTAATGATTATGTCTAAGGTTTTTTATTCAAGTCTTTAACAAGCATGGATACTAACCACATGTCAGTAGTTTTAGTTTTAGTATTTGGAAAATGAGTCCTTACAAGTTAGCAAGATGTAAAATAGAAATGCTTAACACAGCACAAATGTTATTTGATAGATCAAAAATACTACAAGATGGTAAAAAAATGTTACAAGATAAAAAAAAATCTATAGAAAGGACATAAATGCCATTGGAATAACATAAACCCTACAAAAAGGATAAAAACACTATCATAATGGAAAAAAGTCACTACCATGCACATAAACATCACTACTCTAATAATAAACATCAAAAGTTATAAAATCATGACTAATATGAAAAAAAATAACTATCATGCATGGTAACATCAATTGTATGATGGAAACATCATTATCATGCACATAAACATCACTAGGAATAAAATAGTGCTTTCAACAAATGGAAACATTATCACTTGAGATGGAAATGCTGACCCTCACAGTGGAAATTTTGATCCTCATATTGGAGATATCTAAACTCAAAAAATATTCATAGTACACCAACAAAACAAAAATAAACACCAAAGTGTTGTAAGAAAACATAGCTCTTGAAAATGAAAATGCTAAAACCTAGTACAAAAATTGTAGTGCATAAAGAATTACAATAGTAAGCAAAAAATAGTAAAACTAGTTAGATTCCAAGCCAAACAATCATCAATATAAATCTAAATCACCCTAAAACCAGTTAAATAATATAATTAGTCAAAAAACACCTTCAAAATAAATTAAAAGTGTTATAACTATAAAATGAATGTGTAGCACTGGGCATGCCAAATATTTGTATGTTAAGATCAATTTCTTGAATACAAACTAAACATGAATGCTAAATTACTAATACAAATCTAAAAATTCCTCCAATTGAGAAAATGAAAGAGAGAGAGAGAGAAAAGTTACCTTAACCTACTGATGAACATCCTCCTTTGATATCATGATGATTAATTTATTATGGTTTCTAAACACTCATGAAAGATTTTGACAATGTCTTGCATTTTTGGATTCAACTTGATTCATAATAGATAATGAAATATGCAATGGTGGATTTATATATGTTTGGATGGGAGGATACATGGTTGAGATTGTTTACTCAAATTGAAAAATATATATTTGGATGAGGTTTAATCAGTAAATTAGTTGATAATGTTTCCATTTGGAGACATAGTTGATTGAATTGTTTCCATATTATGAAAGAGTGGTGAGGAGTTAATTGATTTGTTTCCTCTTTAGAGACTGAGTTGAATGGGTTGTTTCTAATTATATATTGAGTGATTAAGTAGTTAGCTAACATTTTTACAAATAGAAACTAATTTAAATATTTTATTGGGATGTGCATAAATAAGTTTCCATTTTGAGTAGGTATTTAACTTAACGTTGACATGGAATGACATGCAACAGAGGATGGAAGAGGATATTTGTATTTTTTATTTATTTTAATTGAAAATTGTGCACATAATTAATTAATTATGACTAATTAATTAATTAAATACTCATGGGATGATGGGGTCATAATGTAATGTTGGTTGATAAAGTTTCATGTCATGGTGTTTAAATAATGTGGTGATGTTATGATTTTATGACATTATGGTAGGTTAATTATGGATGTGTTGAAAATAGGATTATGATAAATTAGTTAGGTAAAATTAGGGTTTTGTGACATTAGGGTAGATTAGGGTTATAAATTAACAAATGATATATTTATGATGACATTAATATTAATAATGAAATGGATGTTGGTAAATTGGTGGCGAAATTAGGCTACCTACATAATGATAATGTAAAGTTCATATTGTTTTTACCTTAAGATCAACAAGTTTCTCGTAGGGTATTTTTCCAGTAACATGTAATTTTAAAGTGTGGGTTTTGACCAAATATTTTTTTCTTTGATTGGACGTGTGCTTTAAAATGTCTATGTTATGTTGACAACGTTTTACTCCATAAAGTATGTTTTACTTGTGAGATAAAACATGTATTATTTTTTTAATTTTAATGAGTATAATATAATCATAAAATTTATCCCTATAGGAATCTTAAATGAAACTAAAGGATGTTATTGTTCATCTCTACCCCTCATAGTTTACCTGCAATGGTAGTGTAAAAAAATTATTTTTTTCCCCCTTAAGAATGATAAGTTTATGTTAGGGAATATTGGGATTATAAGAGCCTGTATGTATATTTAATACATGCACACTAATAGATTTTAATCACACAATAATAATATTCTATCTAATTAATTCAACACATGACATAATACAAATATATAGGAATATTTCTTATAACCTCTCCCCTATTTTCTCTCACCTATAAAACCTCCAAACCTATTATGATTTATTATTATAAAAAATAACAATACAATACTCTAAAAATCTTATCATATTAACCATATGATTATAACAACTAGTTACTATCTACCACCCTATAAATTTCCCATGTAAACATTATCTGTAACATTCACCCCCTAATGTTGACATGGTACAACATAACTCCTACTACAACATGTTGCACAGGCTTGCCTCATAATCTAGATCAAAGAAAGGTGTGTAAACTTCCAACTAGTTGATTGTCTTATTACACATGACCATAAATATGTGAAATAATGCATCCCATATTTACTCCATGAAAATAATTCACTCGATATTCCACTTGTAGATCATCTTCATAAAGAAGGAAGGCAGTCAAAGGACCACTACACCAGTAAAAGTTTATCTACCTTTTTACATCTGTGGTTTTTTGGAATGACCACCAACCCTTTCCAAATAAATGAGTGTTACAATAAAATTAAAGACACATTCTATAATGTTTTCTACTAAGAGTTAAAACATCAAGATTTTGTTTACATCTTTTGCACACCAAACTAGAACTAAAAGAAAACACACACTGAATGTCACATTTGACCTTATAATAAATCAAATTCTTACTTTTAGCCACTATGTATGATCATGCCACTCAATCTCACATAGCAAAGAAGACTTCCACTACCACTGGTAGTGCTCCTTGACTTTGGCCAGTTTGGTTATGAATGGAAAATGAAACATTGCTCCATGTTCCCCTCCCACAATGTGAACATTTCCAAAAAATAAACACACCACACAATTGAAAAGAAAATACAAACCACACAAATGTACCACCATAACATATCAAAAACCTCATCATTGGTGATGAATGAAAGGTGTTAAGATCCTCCTGCATCCATTTTCCTCCTTCCTATAGTAAATGGCTACTTAGTTGATGAAGAGTTGAAACTCAATAGTAACTCGGACATCACATACAATTGAAAATGCATCCATAAGGCAATTTTTTTTTTTTTACAATTTTTGACTTCTACAAACAAGTTTTGATTGCAAAACAAAACATACATTAATTTTTTCCTCATCATGACTAGCCTAAAATACTCTAGTGGTTTTTATATTTATCCCATGTGTAATTTTAGGAGCTTATGGTTTGTCTCTTCCTCTCACTATTTTCCAACAATGATTGTGCAAAGTTCATATTATTTCCCCCCTTAAGATCAACAAGTTTATCTTAAGGTATGTGTCTATATGCATGAATTTTTGTAGTAATAGGTCCAAAATATGTATATAAATTCAATTATTATATTTAAATTCCCATATTAATGTGACATCACATTTAGTTTGTCACTTGGGTACATGGATAAAAATGTATTCATGTTATCTAACCAACATTTGCTTCCTAAAGAAAGCATTGGATGCAAGAGAAAATGTGACACCATTTTTTATTTATCATGATTGGAATAAAATCCTCTATGTTATTATTATATGACTCTTGCATGCAACTCTAGGATATTATGTTTCATCTCTACCCTTGACATTTTATACATAATGGTTGTACAAAGTTCTTATTGTTTTTCCCTTAAGAATGATAAGTTTCTCTTAATGGATGTTTCTAGCCACCTGTGAGTTTTGATTTTTTGTTCCAATGAAGGGTATACATATTCCATTCTTGTATTTATATGTGAATCTAGACATGAATGCAAATTTGTTTCATCTATTAGGTGCATGGTTCAAAAGTTGTGTGACTTACTATCCAAAAAATTTGATTCGATATAAAATGTGATGATATTTATTCCTTATAAATATAGGAAGATAATCCTCCAAATTATATTTATATTAATCCCACATGAAAATTAAGGAGCTTATATTTCATTTCTATCTCTCACAGTTTCCTTATAACTATGTACAAAGTCAATATTAATTTCCTCTTAAGATTAACAAATTTATCATAAGGGATCTATCCATTCACATGAAAGTTTAGAGTGTGGGGGTTTTTCGATGGTGTAAAAATTATATTCTTTAATTTATACATTGATCCTTCTATGACCAATAATCTATTTCATTGATTAGCCGCATAGTTTAAGAGTTGTGTGTTATACTGACCAACTTTTACTTTTTAAATCAAGTTTTCACTATGAGATATAAATTATGTGTCCATGTATTCCTCATAGTTAGTGTAATATAAAAATAAAGGGGGTGATTATAATAATATTTCCTTAAAATATAGGACATTATGATTTGTCTCTACCTCTCATGATTTTCCTACAATGGCTATGTAAAGTTTGTATTGTTTTCCCCCTTGAGTTCAAAAATTTAATGTTAAAGGGTTTGTATGGACATGTGAAATTTTGGAGTGTGTGGGTGATGGAGAGAATAATAATTAAATTATATTTTAAAATTATCATACAAACATGACCAAAAAAAAATTTCATAGATTAGGTGCATGGCTCAAAATTTGTACATTATACTAAAACATGTTTTCTTCCTGAAGTAAGTTTTGGCTATGAGAGAATTTGTGCCAGTTTTTTTTTAATTATCATGAGAGGAATATAATCCTTCAAAGGATACCTATAGTAATATATAGTGAAACTAAAGGATATTATGTTTCATCTCTACCCCTCATGGTTTAATTGCAATGGATGCACAAAGTTATTACTATTTTCCCCCTTAATAATGACATGTTTGTATAAAGAGATACATATGGATGCTTCAAAGCTTGCAGCGTGAAGGATAATAGAGAGTGTATAAATTTAATTATTTTATTGATATGCCCATCCTAAATTTAATTTTTCATGTAATTTAAAAGTTTTGTGTTATATTGACCAAGTTTTTCTCCCTAAAGTAGGTTTTGGCTATGAGATAAAACATGCCTTCATTTATTAATTTTTGTGAGTATAATATAATCCTATGGTGGGTGATTAGAGTAATCCCATATGTAAATTCAAGATCTTACATTTAAATTATATTTTTTTAAACCATATGCCAAATTTCAATGTATATTTTACATAGTGATGGGTTTCAAGATATATGTCACAAAGAGCATCACAAATAGATTTATAAGCTGATCTAAATGTCATAATTATAATTGGTTTCTAGACATAATTTACATAAAAAAACCATTGAATCTAAACATTATTTATATTTTCATTGGCCTAACCATGCTATGAAAACTTATTCATTTTATAATAATTCTAAGAAGGATAATGCACAATAATATTTTATCAAATTTTGGGATAAAGCGGATACTTGAATCCCAACTATGAAAATTTATTGCACTAAATGAGAGTGTATAACATAGTCATAAATTAATAATTTCTAATTAAAATCTTACTAATTATGAAAAATTATGCAAAAATTAAAAATACAAAAGAATAATAACTTACCCATTAAACACATAAGACTGTGTGTACAACTATGTGGTTGACTATATGACTATTTGATGGTCTTATGAATAGGAACATAGCTCTATATGGATCTAGAATAATTTTGTGTTATTAATAAAAGGGTGGGATACACTAGTGTCTATAGGATGTACTAGTTATAGATAGTATTTTTTTCCCTCTATGTAAAAATGAACATGTGTGCCTTTGCCTATGTATTTTGTATGATTATATGAGATCTTGATCTATTATGGAATATTTTGTGTGCCTTATTTATGACTCAAAACCATATCTCAATATATAATAATGAATTAATATAATAAACTATAAAATGTGGTTAGTGGTTGAATTTGTGCTTTACATCGACACCCCATGTGTTGAGTGGTGCCTACACACCAATACTTTGAAGAGGGATCAACTCTGTATAGTTTTCCCATGTTATTATGGTGTGGGTGAAATATTAGTGAATTTATATATGTTAGTTTAATCTTGGTGTGTGTAGACAATATTTTATGATTATATATAACCTTAGTCTTATACACTTGGAAAAATCAGAGCTTGGTTGTTCCTCTCAATTCTAGACCTTTCTTGCTTTTACAAGTCTTCCATATACTCTATGTTGTGTCCCTTTCCCTATATCTTAGTCTGACCAATCTTATGTTGATGAAACAAACATTCTCTCTTGCCTAGAATTCTTAAAATGTACTTATCTTCCACCTCTATAATTTTTGAGCCTATACCTATTTCATTACTCCTTGAACACTAACATATACAACAAACACTAGAATCAACATTAGTGTCCTAACCCAACACAAATGTCTAATAACCTAAAGTCTTCTATTTTTATAAATTAAATGTATTATAATGGTTGGCATAAGAGATTTAATGTGAGTTATCTAAATGGATTGATATAAATAAAATATCAAATATACCAAGGTAACTTATCAAAAACACTCTATCAAACATTCAGTTAAGAAAAACTTCTCTATTTTCATACCATTTATAGGTACATCACATCTACAAATTTGAAGTACTAAAGGATTAACCCAAGAGCCTAATTTTCCAAGTTACAATCTATGTCACTATTGTACTTAATTTCCACATATTTCATGATTCACACATAAACTAACATGTAGGGAATAAATACATGAGTATGAGTTCGTCCTCTAGAGTATTGACTATGTAGGTAGTGCCCACTAATAATGGGGTCTTTGGGGTTAGCTCGACACCATGTTCTCACTAACCCCATTTTTCCATAAGGTCACTATGAATATGGATAACTAAGGTTTTAAATTACACAAGAAGTGATAGTCTATGACCCATATCTAAATGCACCAAAACAAAGGTGAAGACAAACCCATAAGCATCTAGGTGGTTGCATCCTTTTCTAGTAGGTATTCTATATAGGACACTTACATCAAACCCAAATATTAGCATCGATGTAAATATCTAGGATGATGTTAGTATCCAAATATATAGAAGCATTAGATCTAGAATCTAATGACTATTCCATAACTATTTACCAACTTTCTTGCTACCTATTTTAGATCTAGCACCATATCAACATTAAAATCAACTAAGTATATTACTTCATTATCATTACCAAACACATATTAGTTTTACTTTCTGTATTTATATAATCATAGTTTTATTAATTAAATATATGCCTATGTCTAAGTTTAGCATCTAATATGTCTTCTATATATTTGATTATCACCCTTGTGCCATTTCATTTCTATATACCCATTTAATCAAAGTTAGAGTTAATAATAAGATCACCTAGATCATTTTAGGGTTAAAATTTTGGTGAACCTGACATGAAATGATAAATGATTATTATAACATGAAGAATTTCATTATGTTATTATTGGAAATGATTTATTCAAATGAGGTTTTGATGGATAATTGCTTTGATGCTTAAGAAAATATGGTACCTACATTACACATTTGGAAATGCATGATAGTGAATGTGGTGGTAATTTTAGTGGAAGTGTTATGTCTCAAAAATTATTATACCAAGGTTATTATTGGCCTATAATGGAACAAGATTATATCAAACATGCAAAACTATGTTTACAATGCCAAAAATATAATAATTTGAATTGTGTGTTGTCGCATGAGTTATAGCTGATTATTTCACCATGGCCTTTTTACTTTTAGGGCTTTGACTTAATAGGAAAGGTAAATCCAATATCCACTAGTGGACACAAATCTATAATTATATCTATAGAATATTTTACAAAATGGGTAGAAGTAATGCCACTTGAGTTTACCATAGGGGATGACATATTCAAGTTTTTGATGCCCAATATTATTTACCATTTTGGCATACCTTCAACTATTATTTACGATAATGGAACATCATTAAAAAACAAGACATGAAAACTATTTTTTACTAAATACAATATAAACACACATTTTTTACACCTTATTACCCATGGGGCAATGGCCAAACATAGGCAACCAATAAAATAATTGTCAAAATACTTGGCAAAATAATTAAATGATACTATATTGAATGTCACCAATAAATGGTATATGTTTTATGGCCATACCACACTAGTGTATGCACACCTAATCAAGCCACATCTTACTCTTTGGTCTATAGTACAAAGGTCATATTATTGATTGAAATTTAGATACCTTATTTGTGTGTTTATCTAAAAGACATCATCAAATATAATGAATATCATGAAAAAAGATTGCATTAGTTAGAGCAGTTGAGTGTCAAATGCACTAGGCTACTGACCACTTATGTGTTTATCAAGATCATGTAAAATGAGCATTTAAAAAAAAGATCACCCACATGACTTTGATGTGGGTAACCTAGTACTAAAATAAAATCAAAAGAACACTAATGCAAAAAATACAAAAAGGGAAAGTATAAACCAAATTGGTGGGGACCATTTACAGTTACATAAAAGTTAGAAAAAGGTGTATACCATAGTGATACACTTTAAGGAAATAATTTTGAAAATATAAATGAACATTATGCACTTATGTAAATATGTTACATAATAAATATTCCAAAAATGCCAAAAAAATAAAAATCCTATGAAACTCCAAAAATATTTTTCAGCACCTACATGTTCTAATGGATCATTGGCATCTATGTATTAGTTCCATGATGATGGATGGAATATTTAATTACTAATACATACACACATATTTGTCACACTTATACTTGAGTGTGATAAAAGCATACACAAATACATGATATATTCATATTTTTGATGTTAGGCCTTCCATCTACTCATGTCATTTAGACATTGAGGGCATCTACTTTTTTTATCTTGATACACACATGTTATATGGTTTGATGATCATATTTCATTATCATGTTTGAACTTACATATGTACTTATACATGCCTTTATCCATGATTATATATTACACAGGGTACTTTATATGTTATACACTTGACATTTTTTCCTAACACATTTGATCCATGGGATACTATGACATGTTTATGTTGATTTCTTATGATTTTTTTTATGGAATTTATTGAGTTTATTTCTTTTTTATTGTATTCCTTATTCGATAATTTGAATATGTTCCTTTATTTGTAGCCCATATGCCTATGTATGATTTCTTTGACATTTTCATATGTCACGGTTTGTTTTATGGACATTTGAATATATCATCCTTGCCTTTATGGACATTTGATTAAACCATTTCCCTTTGATAGTGCGGCATTTGAACATGCCTCTTTTTTGTGGTCTTCTTAGATAATTTCATTTTGACATGCTTTTGAGTGCTCTTATATGTATTATTGTTTGTTTATTAAGATTGTATTGTTACTATCTAGACATTTCCATGTTATTTATCATGCATCTTAAGCCTTCAGTGGATCACATTGGTTCTATGTGTTTCAATGATATAAATACTTAGACATGTTCTTTCTATATTATATAACATTCCATTCATAGAATATGTTTTTTTATTATCATTTTGAGGTGAGGTAACAACCAGCTCTTATCTTTCCCTCACCTCAAAGTCAAGGGGGGGTTTGCAGCATATTAGTGGGGACTATTGTGATGTATAATTTCACCCTTATGGGAGATTTTTTTAGTCTCTCTCACTCCCAGCCATAATATTGGATCAACCTCAAGCTGTGGGTATCCTATAGTGAGGTTAAACCTCTAGAGAAGGTGGCTTCTTCTTGGTCGATCACCTAAACTAATGTTTTTGCTTGGAAAAGAGGTAGAGAGGGGGATATAAGGTAACTCAAATATATAAATGGGTGATACACCAAATTAATTAACACTCACATAATCATGAAATAAACACTAATTCAGCATAAGATAATTCTTACTCACACAACCTCATAAACTAGTTAATTTGCATAAGTATTTCATAAACTAGGCTTACCAAACAATACATGAAGCAAAGAAAATTTTCAAAATTCACACCAAGCATCCATTAATGGTATAAAGATATAAATTTAAAACCTAAAAATAACTTGAAAATGGGCAAGAAAGAAGGACAATGGACATGGAAAAACACTTCTTCACAAGGCCATCATGTACAAGCTTGCTAAGCATAATTTAGAGGCAAGAGATAGGTAAAAATTGATCTTTATTGCTTCAAAAGGTATTCCTTACAAATTTTGATAGATTTTATCCTTTTAAAATGAGAGTCTCTTGAAAAGGGGGAAATAAATGGGAGATATAGGAGAAAAGGGAAAGACAGAGAGAAGAGAAACGAGAGAAAATATCCTCAAAATATCTAAAAAAGCATTAAAATACTCTAACTTCTACCCTTCCACCTCCACAACTCTCCCACTTGCACTTTTGTGCTACCCCCCACCACCCCACCCCCCCTTTCCCCACCACCCCCCCCTCCCCCCCTGCCCCCTTGACTTTCTTGATTGATACTCTTTAAAACTTTAAAAACCTCCTCAACTTGAACTTTTAGAAGATATTATGCAAAAGTTAGTTGACTTAGCACTTTATGCTTAACTGACCATGGAGGTTATCTTCTAATTTCAACTTGAATTTGATTTTTGATGTTATATTTTATTTTTTAGTTTATTTTCTCCTCCAACTTGAAATAAACTCCATGATACCTGTAACTCACTTAGACTCCATTGATGGAAGTCACAAGCTTGAACCACCTTGAACCAGCCATCCTGAAAACTGGTCCCAAGGCCATTTGGCACCCTGAAAACCACTTCTATCATGTAGAAGACTTATAAACATTCATGACATATTTATGAGGATAAAAATGAAGATTTGGAAAACCTTCAATACCTACAACAATGCACAAAAATGTCAAAAAAATGGGTTTTTGACTCTTTTATTCAGCCAGCACCATATAAACTTTTATAAAGAGATCCAAGTGCCATATAATGTTTTTTTAGGTCCCATTAGACCTATTTCATGGATTTATACCATTTATTTGTTTTAAGACTTTCAAAAATATGCATTTTTGAGTCATTTTGGGCCTTCTAAGCACCCAAACATCCAGATTCTAATGAAAAATAAGATTTTTAGGAGATTTAGGGAGTCCTCTACACATTCCAAGTGGTATCTAAGTCATTATGGGCCATTTGATGGACCTATGAGTCCAAAAACTCAAAACTGGGCAAAAAGCTCCTTTGCAAGCTTAAATAAGCTCACTTTCAACATAATTTTTCATATAATGAAGACATCTAGTACACTAATTCTTGACATGAATATATGGTACACATTCTCCTTTAACACCTCTTGAAAAAATTGGGCACCCATGTGGAAGGTGTGAAAAGATACACACGTAAAGATGATTGCCTATAGAGTTTGCAAGCATTTTAGGCATGCTTACACTCTTAGAGATTGTTCATAAAAATCAGGACCTTAACCAACCTCAATCCATAATTATCTTTAATTACATATTGATAATCAAAACATAATAAAATTAATTGGCCCAACTCTTCATGGTATGAAAGAAACAAGCATCTGAAGATGGGCTAAAACTGGGTGTCTTAAGCCTAAAAAAGCTTAAATTTTTCCAAATGACCAATTTTACCATTACACTAATCTCATTTTATTATAAATATATTAATGACACCTGAAAAACCTCATTAAATGTCTCTAAATGATCAAAACTCAACCTTGCCTTTTATGCCTTGATGATGCATGTAGGGATTTGAGCTTGTCGATGTGTTTGCATGGATTTTGATGTGTGGAAACCATAAAAATGTGTTTAAAAATCATAAAAAATATTACCATTCTTTTAAAACACTTCTCTAAACCTTTAAAACTGAAACACACCTTAAAAATCCAAAAAGTATGTTTGCATGAATAGTGACCATTATGAGACATAGGGGGGACTATGACAAAATAGAGACCACTTCCAATAATAAAATGACACTTATGAGAATTTATATGGATATAATATGTCATGAGGACAAAAATTACTAAATTTCAATTCATTTGAATGCATAATTTGTCCTGTAGACCCTTTTTACCAAAAATTACCTTGAGCTGCCTACATGAATCCTTCGTGCTAGAACTTGTCTTTCTTCAAACCTTTGCATGAAAACCTTGAATTTTATCACTAAAATAGTATAATAAAGGTTTAAAAAATCATATTATACCATTATAAAACTTTTCCAAATCCTAAACTACTTCTTGGCATCCAGAATTGACAAAACTTTATTTGGTATCCAATGGCTACCTTCTTGACTGGCAATGACAGCAAGAATTTTCACTCTTTATTTGACCTTTATTATGTTATGTGATGATTTATTATTAAATTTATACCATACTTACCAAAATTCATTTGTTAACTCAACCTGTAGATGTCCCAAAATGACCAATTTCTCCAAGGTATGCTCCAATGTTGACTGTGATTTGACATAGGGTTGATTGTACCAAAATAGAGAATAGTTACCATTTTAAAAAATACTCAAAAATAATTTTAATGGTTATATTAATTCATAATGATCCTATACACCAAATTTCATGATTAGATCCTGCATACTTTGGCCTGTAGGCCCATTTTGGCAAAAGCTAGTAACATGTGTCTACATAGTCAAAAATCACAACTGAGTTTTTTTTTTTATTTTTTTTATTTTTTTATATAAAATGATTATTTTTATTTTAAATTATCATTTATATCATCCTTTAATCATTTCACTCTTCATTTCTTTGCCTTCAAACTCCCATGCTTCCAATAGCTTCCACTAGGCAACCGATCTCAAGGGTTTCTAAGACCAAAACTTGGTATAGGATTCAATAGATCAATATTTTGTCATGTATATTATGAGGTGATATTATCACACCTTAAAATAACCCCTTTAAACTCCCACATTCCCTTGAAACACTTATTTCCATATAACATACTCGCCATGGCTTCTCTAGGCTTGTAGACCCCTTTTTTGGTCAAATTCTTTTTGGGTTGACCATTATATAATCTCTCATAAAAAATTGAGACCATTTATAACTATTATCCATCTAATTACATGTGCTTTATAATTTTCATGACCTGATTCCACTCCAAGATCACACTCCCTTCATTAGGCTCCCCTCAATTAGGCCTAATTAGCCTTTAAGCACACCCTAGGTCTAGAAACCATACCATATAGATTCCAATCAATCAAAAACCTATTAATCACTTATTAAACCTTGGAAAACACCATATTACAAAATTTTGGCAATTTTGGAGGGTTAAAACTCTTGAAAACAACAAAAACCTAGTTTAGGGCTTCTCTCATGCTCCATCTGAGACCCTATTTTGGATTTGGGGGGTTAAAATAAGTTATAGGCCTCACCTAGACCTTTTTTTAGATTCATTGGATATGTATGAATGGCATAGACCTGGAAAATTTGGGAAGAATCATAAAAACATTACCAAACTCTCAAACAAAAAATAATAAAAAAGTGCAAGCTTGCTGCCCTATTTTTGCTTTGATGATGGTTCTTGAGTTATAGGGGTGAACTAAGGAAACTGAGAGATATATTGTGTATCATCCATACCTCCAAATATCTTCCAAATTTAAGATCCTAATTCCTAAGTAAGGTGCTGCTATCACCCCTTTCTCTTCTGGCATTCTAGGCCTCTCTTAGCTCTCTAGGCCTAGAAAACTAAAAAATGGATTTTTTTCCCTTTGCATGTATGAAAACTCTTGGGAAAAGTTTTATTCACCTTGGGGAAGATACCATGATGTTTCATGCCAAATTTGAGACCTTGAATTTCCATCTTGGGGTGTTAAGGTCATTTGATGTACAAATCATGTAGAATACACTAAATGATCACAGTGAATAAAAGTAAAACTTGAAGGCCCTCAAACACTACTCTCCTCTATTCACACACCCATTATTTTTTACATGTTTCTTCCTCTATGATAGGGATAAAATATGGTAACATTTGGATGCATCAAATCCCCTTGCAAAATTATTTCATGACATCAACAAAAGTGCCTAAAACCAGTTTTTTGAACTTTCAAGGACTTTGTCCCTGAAACTAAAATTCTTGACTTTGAAGTGGTTTCTCAAGGCTGCCAACTAGTCCAATGATTCAAAAAACTTTGTCATGATATTATTCAATTCCACAAACATTAGGAAAGCTTCTAAACATGTCAAATCTCCTTCATGCCCCTGGATGCTCACTCAACCAGAACTTTGCTTAGCTTCTCACACCACACCAGGTCCTCCCCAAATATTGCACGGCATCATCAATTTAGGACCACAAACGGAATAATTATGGGGGTTAAAAGGTTATTGAAAGGTCCAAGAGAGTTTCTTGATCTGTCTAGGAAAAAAATTTGTATGTAGGCCAATTTTTGGCCAACATTTCTGGTGACCTCCTAGGATTGCATGTCTGCTATGCAGCATATTAGTTGCCTTGTCTAATCCATTGGGCATATGGGGTCACAAATCTTTCTTTTTTGGCTGATATGAAACTGATACAAGGCTTTCCCTTTCCCAAAATCTCCTCTTGAAGCAACAAGGACAACAAGAACAAAACAAACACTATGCCCAAGGCACTTAGGGAATGGAAACACACAACTAAAAAGGATGGGCATAAGGCACTTAGGGAAGGGAAACATGAAAAAATATACAAAATTTACAATATATACAATGGCTAAAAACTCTTCTAATAGCAAGGCTTTAGATGAATCCCATTTACTGGGATGGGTAGTACCTCTCCATCTAGTCAAGCAAGTTGAAAAGCATTATGTTGTTTGCATCCATAGATCAAATAAGGACCACCCCACAAGCTATCAAATTTGGTATGGTTGCCTGGCTTGGCCTTATTCAAATCCCACTTAAGGACTAGATCCCATTCTTTGAAGTCCCTTGCTATGACTCTCTTGTCAAAGGCTTTCTTGACTTGAGCTTGATGTGATTCTAGTGTTTTCATTGTAAGGTCTCTCATTTCTTCAAGCTCCATGAGCTCTACCATCTTCATGCTCATAGGTTCACTCTCCATTAACTCAAGCTGATGGGCTAACTCCAAGGCAAGTAACTTAAGAGAGATGGGCAATTTGGCCTCCTTCCCATATACAAGTACAAATGGTGAGAAACTAAAGGTAACTTTAGGAGTTACTCTATCAGCCCATAAGGTTGTCCTTAGCTTTATGTACCACACTCTCTGATTCTCTTCCATAGTCCTCTTGATGATCCTTATCAAGTTTTTGTTTGTTGACTCTACTAGTCCATTGCCTTGGGGGTAGTAATTTGAAGATGTACTAAGGTAGATGCCCATCTAAAGTACTCAGTTATCCTCATGCCAACAAATGCCAAGGTATTATCTAAAATTATTGTTGTTGGTACACCAAACCTCATTATTACGCTATCATAGAAATCCAACACTATTGTTTCATTTGCTTCTTTCAATTCAATTGCTTCCACCCACCTGGTGAAGTAGTCAATAGCAGTGAGTACCCATTTGTGTCCTCTACTAGAATATGGGTTGATCATTATTATGAAGTCCAAACCCCACTTCATGAAGGGTTGGTCTACCTGAATTGAATTGAGAAGAAGGGCTACCAATCTTTGCTTAGCCATAAAGAGAGCAAACTTTTGACACTTTCTTACCCACACATATGCATCCTTGAAGAGGTTGGGCCAATAATAACTAGCTCTCATCACTTTTGTTTATGTAGTCCTTGGATCAAAATGGCCTCCTACAGGCCCATCATGGAACTACTCCAAGAGCCTTGTCACTTGGTCATAATCTATGCATCTTAATAGAACTCCATTGAGGTCCTTTCTAAATAAAACCCCATCAACCAATGTATAAGGTATGGATTAAATTATAAAATACCTTCCCTTTGCCTTGTTTATACCTTATGGGCATTCACCTGTTATCAAGAAATATGTCATATCCTATAGCCAACTAGTATGAGGTGGAAGTGCATCTGTCTGTGAGTTATCTTGTGTTACCAAGATAACCTCTTTATCTTCATGAAGGTCATCAACCATATGCTCACACAAGCCTTTGCCTCTCACTAGCTTAGTGACCTTGATCTCCACATCATACTCCATGACCTTTGTAATCCAACTAGCCCTCTTTACATTTAAGTCTTTATTAAGAAGGAAGTCTCTCACTCCAGGATGAGACACCATAAGATATATTTTGCTATTAGAGATAATTGGCCTAAACTTTTTAAGTCTTATTACCGCTGTAAGGACTTACTTTTACATGAAATTATACCTCACCTCATACCCCTCAAGCCCCTAGCTAAAAAATGATATTGGCTACTCAAGTTCTTCATTATTCTTTTCCATCAACATAGTTGATATATTGTAAATATTGGAAAAGGCATACAATATGAAATCCCTTGAAAAATTAGCATTCATAAGTGTGGGTGCTTGGGCAATGGCTTTCTTGATAGCCTCAAATGTTGATTTACCTTAATTTGACCAAGTGAACACTTGGTTCTTCTTCAGCATGGTAGTGATAGGTTTGACCAAGTCTGCAAAACTAGGTATAACCCTTCTCACAAAGTTTATTTTCCCAAGGAAACTCTGGAGTCCCTTCTTATGCTTGGGTAAGGATAATTCCAAGATGGTACTTGTTCTATCCAGGTCAATAGCTAATCCCTATTTTGAGATAATATGTCCTAAGAGTTTGTCCTCATGGACAACAAACACACATTTCTTGGGGTTTAAATAGATCCCATATTCCTTACATCTTTCAAAGATCAATCTTAGGTGATCTAAGTGATCATTGGCCCTTTTAGAGAAAACTACTATGTCATCTAAGTAGACAAGCACCATCTAATTTAGTAATCCTTGGAATTCCATGTCCATTGCTCTTTGAAAAGTGGCCCCAACATTTGATAGGCCAAAAGTAATCTTTTGATAAGTGTATGTGCCCCACTTTGTGGTGAAGGTAGTCTTGTATTGATCTTCTTCTCTTACCAGCACCTAGTTATATCCTGATTACCCTTCCAAAAAAGAGAAGCGCTCTGAACTAGAAACCATTTGAAGGAGTTGTTCCATGGATGGTAAGGGGTAGTAATATTTCAAAGAGACCCTATTCAAGTCTCTAAAATCAACACACAATCGGATCTCACCATTCTTCTTCCTCATAGGTACAAGGTTAGCTACCCATGAGGAGTGTTTGATGGGAAAAATGATATTAGATTATATCAATTTGGCTAACTGTTTCCTCATTAGCTCTTCAATTTTGGGGTTGATAGGCCTTTGCTTCTACCTCATAGGCCTAACATTGGACTCTAGTTCTATAGTGTGTTGGGATAGCTTGGGATCAAAACCTCTTAGATCACTATATTCCCAAGAAAAGATGTTTCAATAATCCTTACAAAGTTTAATGAAAACATGTCTTTCTACCTCATGGCTTATTTTCCCAAGCTTGAGGAGCTTATCTTTGAAAATAAAAACTCTTTCATAGTTCTCCTCATTAGTTGACATCACTGCCTTGTATTTCCTCATATGGTCTCCCTCATGGAAAAGACCTTCAAGGGTGACCAGCCCTTTAAGAAGTTTGTTAGACCTTAGCTGAACAATTTGATCCTCATACTAATGTTGAAATTTTCCTTGGTTCATTAAGGAAAACTCTACTTCCTACTACAATAAATAAGCAATCTACTTGTCACTATCTAAGACCTACCAATGAGCCTCATTATCTAGCACTGATGGTCTCACTACCACTTTAACATGTGGTTGTACTTTGGGCTTATTCAACTCATTTTGGATATCAAACTGAGCCCCCACAACTACCAACCTATCAGCATGCTAATTTTGATTCCTTGGCACTACTTAGATGTTGAAGGCCTCAAAGTCTTCAAGTATATCCCACTCTATGTTTTTAGGATCTCATCAAAGGATTCTTTGTGATGTTTTGGCCTCTAACCTACTGCACTATCAGCTCACTATCCCCATATACTTGTAATTTCTTGATTCCCTTCTTAATAGCCCACTTAAGGCAATGGATACGACCTTCATACTTAGCTACATTAAAAAAGCAATTAAATTGGAACCTATAAGAAGAAAAGTACTTATCATTAGAGGGAGATATTAACATCACACCTGAACCTACTCCATGTTTTCTCCTTGAGCGATCAAAAAACAACTTCCATAAACCACTAGTATCTTCTTATGGCCTGGTGAGAGATGGAAAGAACTCATTCTCCTCATGCAAGTAGTAGACCCCCATGTCTTTTTCCTCAACACCTTCCAAAGGGTAAATTAGTTGATTTTCACTTCATAACTCATCTAGGAACCTATCAGGTGTTCCCTCAAGATGAATGTCTAATTCTTGACCAATCAGGTGTTCATCTTAATCAAGAATGGTATAATTGATGTTTGGGGTATCTAGCCCATAAGTCTCAATGTTAAATTATGTAATAGGCTTAGCTTTGATGGATACCTTGGTCCCATACCTTATTTTTAAATCCATGTAATACTAATTTGTTGTTAGATAACCCCCAATTTTGGCTATGAAGTCTCTAGATAAACATAAAGCAAAATGAGGAGGCACCTCTAGAATCAACACATCTTGAGCCACCCGAACACTAAGAAAAGCATGCAGGGTCAACTGAATACCTTTGATAATACTAGCTAGTTTGGTGTAAGATCCATTAAGCTACAAAACTCCTTGAAATTGGGGTTCATACTTTAAACCAAGCTGATATACTATTATCTTTAGCATCACCAAAGTAATTGCTCCACTATCTACCATGTAGTTATGTACCAAAGAATCACCAATGATTACAATAATCTAGAAAGGAGGAGGTTTGACCACCTTGCTTGATTGTCCTTCATTAGGCCCTTTAGTTGTATTGGTGAGAACCATAGTTTCCTTGTTTGGTGGCTTTTTAGAAACATTGATCTTTTATAAACCTTCCTAAAGGATATCTACCTGACCAGGCATATAAATCGCGTCCCACATTGGTACACTCACATTGGACTTTTTCATTTGTTCAACAATATTAATGGGAAAACTACAAAATTTTGTTTGTGCTTTGGGGGTAACAACTATACTTTGAACTTGTGATTTTTGAGATACAAAGGCATTCCCTTGGTTCTGATTCTTTGGAAGTATTGGAACCTTTAGATCAGTAATAGGTTCACTTGGCTTTAATAGTAATGGAGTAATAGTAGGAGGATCTTTGACTACTTATTGATTACCATCCATATTCATTCTTTTAAACCTTATATTAGTTGTCACTAGAATGTATGATTGGCTAGAACTAGCTTGTTGATTGAGTACATAGCACTCTTTATGCTCATGATTAACCATTATAGCACCAAACTAGTTTGGTTATTCATTAGGCCCTTGGCCTTGTTGAGGCTCTTCTAGTTTTATCATCATAGGAATTTTTGTGTTTCAAGCCATAAGAGCTTGATTGTATCCATAACTAGCACCCTACTACCATTGATCATTTAAATCCTAATTGAACTCAATGTTTGGGACAATGGACTAACCAAAAGATTGATTCCAAGGCATGGTACCCTCACTTACTTGAGAAATGTTGTTCTGAGTAGGGACCAAAGTATTAGAGGTACTTGAAGCATTTGGATTATAGTTGTTGTGTCTAGCATAGTTAAGTTGCCCTTGTCTTTGACCTTGTCCTTGGAAATTTTCTTTGTAGGGTGGCCTACTTGCTTGATAAGACTATTGTTGAGGTTGATATGGAGCTTGATAAGGCTTATTGAATTGAACCTACCTCTTTACATTAACCAATTCATTACTAAAGGATTGAACCATGATCATAAGCTCTTGGAACTTCTTATTTTCTTGAGAGTCACTGGATTGACTAGTTAAAGCATTTTCTTGCTTTCTTGTAGGTATGGTAGTAAGTGTTGGCATAGGAGGAATGACAAAAAGGGGAGGAATAGAAATAGGAGGTGGTTGAATCTCAAGAAATAAAGGCATTGGTGGCCTAAGTGTAAGCTTGTTAGATTGTACTAGACTATTCTCTACTCTGATTACCACCTCACAGGCATTTGGTAGTGTATTTCCTCCCATAGACTGAATCATTACTACAATATCACTATTAAGAGCTTTCAAATAGTAAAGGAAAGCATAGTTAGGAGTAGGCTTGATAGAGACCAGAATCTTATCTCATGTCTTTTGAAACCTGGTATTGAAATCTTTCATAATCTCATGAGGAGCCCTCTTGATTGTTGTTAGTTGTTCAACAAGTGACAAGTGGTCACTCTTGTCTTCAAATCTCTTACACAATACATCACCCAACTGGTTTTATGATGTGATCAAGTTAGCAGTAAGGCTTCTATACCAGTCCAAGGCTTTACCCTTGAAAGAGATGGTCGATAACCTGATAGCTACATTTTCCTCACTAACATTATGAATATTATAAACATTGGCTATATCCCTGAGGTACTCAAAATGGGTTGTAGATTAGTCTCTCATGAAATAAAGAACACTTTTAATAGCTACCACTGAAATAGGATCATACTATTGGAGGTTTAAAGGACTCTGACCATTGAAAGCCACAAAAGGGAAAGCTCTAAGGGTTGCCACGATAGTGAAAGGACCCAACCAAGATCTTCTTATAGAGGTAGATTTTGAGATTGGTTTAGGAGGAAAGCCTCCCATGTAATGGTGAGTATTAGTAAATCTTAACCTTTTTGATGAGTTTAAAGGTAATTCAACAACTTCAAAAGGAATACCTCTAGAAGCTAATGTTGTACTTGCCTTTGGTATGAAATATAGTTATTGTTATGCCATTATATTGTTGATTGTTCTTTGGATTTGTCAGACACTAAAAGATGAAAGCTATAACTGTTGCAAATTGATCAAACTAGCATCAAACTTTACCAATCTTATTCAAAATTTGTCCTACCGAGCATGCCAAAAATTGTTATGGTGTAGAATTGTACCCTTGTGAGATATTTTTTTAGGCTCTCTCACTCCCAACCATAATATTGGATCAACCTTAAGCTATGGGTATCTTTTAGTGAGGTTGAACCTCTAGAGAAGGCTAACTTCCTCTTGGTAGATCACCTAAACTAATCTTTCTGCTTGGAAAAGAGGTAGATAAGGGGGTATAGGGTAACTAAAAGAGATAAATAGGTAATACACCAAATTAATTGACACTCACATAAGCATGAATTAAACACTAATTCAACATAATATAATTCTTTCTCGCACAACCTCATAAACTAGTTAATTTGCATAAGTGTTTCATAAACTAGGCTCACCAAACAATATATGAAGCAAAGAGGAATTTAAAAATTTACACCAAGCATCTATTAATGGTGGAAATATCTCAAGTTCAGACCTGAAACTAACTTGAAAACACCTAAAAAATGGTCAAGAAAGAAGGACAATGGACATGGAAGAACACTTCTTCACAAGACCATCATGTATAAGTTTTCTAAGCAAAATTTAGAGGCAAGAGGTAGATAAATATTTATAGTTATTTCTTCCAAAGGTCTTCCTTACAAATTTTAATAGATTTTCTCCTTGTCAAATGAGATTCTCTTGAAAAAATGGAAAGAAATGGGAGATATAGGAGAAAAGGGAAAGAGAGAGAGAAGAGAGAAGAGAGAAAATATCCTCAAAATATCTAAAAAAGCATTGAAATACTCCAACTTCTATCCTTCCACCTCCACAAATCTCTCATTTGCACTTTTTTATGCACCCTCTCCCCTCCACTTGATTGATTGATACTCTTTAAAACTTTTAAAAAAACTTCTCAACTTGAAATTTTAGAAGATATTATGCAAAAGTTAGTTGACTTAGCACTTTATGCTTAACCTTCCATGGAGGTTATCTTCTAATTTCAACTTGAATTTGATTTCTAAGGTTATATTTTATTTTTGAGTTTATTTTCTCCTCTAACCTGAAATAAAATCCATGATACTTGTAACTCACATAGACTTCATTGATGGAAGTCACAAGCTTGAACCACCTTGAACCAATTATCCTAAAAACTGCTCCCAAGGCCATTTAGCACCCTAAAAACCACTTTTTGCCCTATATAATACTTCCAAACATTCATGACATCTTTATGAGGATGAAAATGAATATTTGGAAAACCTTCAATACCTGCAACAATGCACAAGAATGTCAAAAAATGGGTTTTTGACCCTTTTGCTCAGCCAAGCACCATATAAACTCTTATAAAAAGCTCCAAGTGACATATAATGTTTTTTTGGGTCCCATTAAACATATTACATGGTTTTATACCATTTATTTCTTTGAAGAATTTCAAAAATATGCATTTTTGAGCCATTTTGGGCCTTTTAGGCACCCAAACGTGCCATAATCTAATGTAAAATCATATTTTTATCAGACCTAGTGAGTCTTATACACATTAAAAGTGGTTTTGAAGTCATTATAGGTCATTTTATGGACCTATGAGTCCAAAAACTCAAAACTGGGCAAAAAGCTCCTTTGCAAGCTTAAACAAGATCACTTTCAAAATTATTTTTCATAAAATTAAGACACCTAGTAAATTAATTATTTACATTAATATATGGTACATAGTTCCCTTTAAAACCTCTTAAAAAAATTGGGCTCCCATGTAGAAGGTGTGAAAAGATACACATGTAAAGATGATTGCCTGCAAGGTTTGCAAGTATTTTAGGCATGCTTACACTCTTAGCGATTTTTAATAAAACTCATGCCCTTAACCAAACTCAATCCATAATTAAATTAAATTAAATATGGGTACTAAAAACATACTAAAATAATTTGGCCCAAATTTTCATGGTATGAAAGAAACAAGCATCTGAAGATGGGCTAAAATTGTGTGTATTAAGCCTAAAAAAGCTTAATTTTTTTCAAATGACCAATTTTATCATTCCAATAATATAATTTAATTTTAAAAATATTAATTACACCTGAAAACCCTCATTAAATCTCTCCAAATGATCAAAACTCAACCTTGGCTTTTATGCCTTGAGGATGCATGTGGGGATTTGAGCTTGCTGATGTGTTTGCATGGAGTTTGAATTGTGTAAACCATAAAAATTTGTTTAATAAGATTAAAAACATATTAATATGATTTTAAAACACTTTAATAAACTTTTAAAACTGAAACACACCTTAAAAATCCAAAAAGTATGCTTGCATGAATAGTGACCATTGTGAGACACAGAGGAGACTGTGACAAAACAATGATCACTTCCCATAATCACATGACACTTATGAGAATTTATATGGATATAATATGTCATGATGACAAAATATAACAAATTTTAAGTCATTTTAATGTGTACTTTGTCTTGTAGACCCTTTTTACCAAAAAATACCTTGAGTTGCCTGCATGAATCCTTCATGCCAAAACTTGTCTTTATTCAAACCTTTAAATGAAAACCCTAAATTTTATCACTCCCATAGTAAAATATATGTTTCAAACATCATATTATACCATTATAAAAAAATTCCAAAGCATAAAATACTTCTTGGCATCCAGAATTGACAAAACTTCATTTGGTCTCCAATGGCTACCTTCTTGACTAACAATGGACTGTGTCAAAATAGTTGGCACTTTCAATATTTATTTGAGATTTATGATGTTATGAGATTATTTTTTATGTTATTTATACCATAGTTACCAAATTTCATGCTTTTAATTAACTTGTAGATGTTCCAAAATGGCCAATTTCTCCAAGGTATGCTCTAATGTTGACTGTTATTTGACATAGGGTTGACTGTACCAAAAAAATGAATATTTTACATTTTCAAAAATCCTAAAAAAATATTTTTAATTTTTATATTAAGTCATAATTATCCTATACACCAAATTTCATGATTAGATCTTGCATACTTTGGCATGTAGGCCCATTTTGGTAAAAGCTAGTAACACATGTCTGCATGGTCAAAAATCACAACTAAGTTTTCTTTCTCCTTGATTGATTTTTTTTTTATATAACATGATTATTTTTATTTTAAAATATCATGGATATAATCTTTTCATCATTCCACTCTTCATTTCTTTGCCTTCAAACTCCCATGCTTCCAATAACTTCCACTAGGCAACCGATCTCAAGGGTTTCAAAGACCAAAACTTGGTATAGGATTCAATAGATAAATATTTTGTCATGGATATTCTGAGGTGATATTAAAAAATATAAAAATAACCCCTTTCAACTCCCAAATTCCCTTAAAACACTTCTTTCCACATAACATACTCACCACGACTTCTCTAGGCTTGTAGACCACTTTTTTGGTCAAATTCTTTTTGGGTTGACCATTATATAATCTCTCCTACAAAAGTGAGACAATTTATATCTATTATTCATCTAATTAGGCCTAATTAGCCTTTAAGCACACCCCAGGTCTAGAAACCATACCATACAACTTCCAATCAATCCAAAACCTCTTGAATCACTTATTAAACCTTTAAAAACATCAGATTATAAAATTTTGACAATTCTGGATGGTTTTGGATTTGTGGGGTTGAAATGAGTTCTAGGCCTCACCTAGACCTGTTTTTGGATTCATTGGATAGGTATTAATGGGGAAGACCTATAAAATTTGTGAAGAATCATAAAAACATTACCAAAATATCAAACAAAAAATAACAAAAAAGTGCAAGCTTGCTGCCCTATTTTTGCTTTAATGATGGTTCTTGAGTTATAGGGGTGAACTAAGCAAAATAAGAGATTTTTTTATGTATCATCCATGCCTCCAACTATCCTCAAAATTTTATATCCTAAGGTCTAAGGAAAGTACTGCTATCACCCCTTTCTCTTATGGCATTCTAGGCCTCTCTTAGCTCTCTAGGCCTAGAAAACTAAAAAATGGATTGTTTTCCCTTTTCATGTATGAAAACTCTTGGGACAAGTTTGATTCACCTTGGGGAAGATAAAATTATGTTCCATGCCAAATTTGAGACCTTAAATTTCTATCTTGTGGTGTGAAGGTCATTTGATGCACAAATCATGTAGAATACACTAAATGATCACAGCGAATAAAATTAAAACTTGGAGGCCCTCAAACACTACTCTCCTCTATTCACACACCCCTTATTTTTTGCATGGATATTCCCATATGATAGGGATAAAATATGGTAACATTTGGATGCATCAAATCCCCTTTCAAAATTATTTCATGGCATCAACAAAAGTGCTTGGAACTAGTTTTTTGAACTTTTAGGGACTTTATCCCTAAAACTAAAATACTCAACTTTGAAGTGGTTTTTCAAGGCTACCAACTAGTCTAATCATTCAAAAAAAATTGTCATGCTATTATTAAATTCCACAAACCTCAAGAAATCTTCTAAACATGTCAAATCTCCTTCATGCCCCTGGATGCTCACTTAACCAAAACTTTGCTCAGCTTCTCACACCACACTGGGACCTCCCCGAATACTGATTGCATCATCAATTTAGGGCCACAAAGGGACTAATCATGGGGGGTAGAAGGTTATTTAAGGGTCTAAGAGAGTTTAATGATCCATTTAGGAAAAAAAATTGTATGTAAGCCAATTTTTGGCCAATAGGGACATGTCATAGAGTCATGTTCTCCACATTTGGCACAATTTCATATTTAGTGGGGGCATGCTTTGGAAACATGCTATCAAAAATCATTTAATATATGGTACTTATATCAGTTTTTTAGATTTAGTGGGGGCATGTCATATGGGAATGGATTCCACACATTCATAATTCTTAGTTTTAATGATAGGCATGCTTTAGAATCATGTTCTCCACACCTATTTAGTGTTTAGCATCTCTAGATTATAGTGGGGGCATATTTTGAAAACATGTTATCCACAAAGATAATTATATCCATTTTCATATTTTTCCATATATATAGTGGGGCATGTTTTATAAGCATGTTCTCCACACACATTTTTTTGAGCTAGCCAAATCACACAATTATATGATTCAAATTCATAGTTGTGGTAGAGTTTTATACATTGATACTATTTTTATACATAGTTTCAACATGAAACATATTTAAGTTGCATATGTTATGAAATTTCTATCTAATATTGAAAAATATAAATCAATTTCAAATTCAAAAATCTCTTTTATGGACTGTTACCACATCATGAAATTTTTCATATTTATATCCCATGAACTTTTTATGGACTTTATTGAGTCAATCTACTACAATAGTTGGTTTAATTTTTGGTATGGTTGAGCTAATAAAATCACTTAATCTTTCCAAGTTTCATCTTGGACTTGATTGTACCATCTAACTTAACCAGCTTATAAGTATTATTGGGTTACATGGTTGAGCTAATCTCAACTTCTAGGTGGAAACTCACCTTTTTCTCTAAATTTGGGGGCACATGCCTTCCAATATATCTCTCTCCCCCTATTTATCTCTTCTTGGATATATGCACTTTATAGATTTATCTATAATTTTCCTAATCTTAGTTTTAAAGCCTTGCAATGATACCTATTTTTCATATTAACTTGCCAATAGGTAAGGTTGTTACATCAACACATAGTTGTACTCCAAACCTTGATCTTTTAATTTCATTCTATTTGAAGAACTATAAATTCCATATTATATGCATTAATTGTACACTATAATATGCTCTTGGTTTGAGGTCATCCACCGGTAAAGCACTCAAGTTGGGTACACTCAAATATAAGGTGTGTATACACACCAATATATGCATTCTTTTCCTTTAAACTATAAATTTAGTTACTATATTAAAGGAGGTAAATGTAGACACTATTTTATGATTATATAGCACCTCAATCTTGTACACTTGGCAAACTTAGACCTTGGTTGTTCTTCTTAGTTATAGACCTTTACCACTTCCACAAGTCTTGCATCTACTCTATCTTGTGCCCCTTAGCCTATATTTTAGTCCAACTAGTATTATGTTGTTGATATAGACCTTTTCTCTTTCCCAAATTATTATAATGTACTTATCTTCCACTTCTACAAGTTCTAAGCCTATATTTGTTTCCTTTCTCCCTAGATGTTAATGTCTTGGATAAACACTAGTATCAATGCTAGTGTCTTGACCTGACACAAGTTCCCAATGCCTTAAAGTCATATATTTTTACAAATTAAATGTAGTCTAATGGTTGGAATAATTTATTTAGTGTGAGTTACTTACCTAAAGGGATTGATATAAATACAATATCAACCCTGATTCATTCTTGACCTAGAAAAAATACCAAAGAGACTAAGGCAATTCTCAAAATCATTCTATCAATCATTAAATTGAGCAAAGCTTCCTTATTTCTATACCAATTATAGGTACAACACATCTATAGGTCTAAAGTACTAAAGGAGCAACCCAAGACCCTAATTTTCCAAGTTATAAACTAGGTCACTATTGTACTTATTTTCTACATAATGCATGATTCACACACAAGCCAACACATAGGGGAGAACTACATAAGTCTAAGGACCTCTTATGGAGTATTGGTTATATAAGTTTCACCCACTGATAGTGGGGTCTTTGGGGTCATCTTGACACTATGTGCCCACTAACCCATTTTCCCCTAATATCACTATGAAAATGAAAAACTAGGGTTTTACCATTTTACAAGGAGTGATAGTCCATAACCCAGGTCTAAATTCACCAGAGTGAAGGTGAATCAAAACCTAAAGCATCTAGGTGGTCACATTATTTTCTACTAGGTATTCCATATATGACACATGTTTCAAACCTAGATAATAAAATTGATGTGACCATCCTAGGCTGATGTTAGTGTCTAGAGCTCTAAAAGAATAAGATCTAGAATCTACGGATTATTCTAGAACTATTTGCCAACCTTCTTCCCAATTGTTCTAGGTTTATCACTATGTCAACATTAGAATTAGCTAATTATATTACTTCCTTATCATTCCCAAACATAGCTTAGTTGTACTTTTTATATTTACACTATCTCAATTTTATGGATTCAACATATGCTTATATCTGACTTTAGCATATAATTGGCCCTCTATATATTTTATTATCACCATTGTTCCATTTAATTTTTATATACCCATTTAATTAAATATAAGGCTAAAAATAAGATCACTTTGATCATTTTAGGGTTGTATAATGTGAATATGTGTTTTTTAAATAACACATGACCTTGAAATCATATGTAGATCTAGTTTAGGGATCTATGGGCTGTAAGAACTTAGAATTGGGAAGTGTTAAGTTGTGGAGCTAAAAGCTTCACTGTTATGAAAATGTGGAGGTTGCTAGGCTTAGCCAATAACTGGCATTGACAGTATCACTGACATCGGTCAGGCATGGATCAGATCTGACTGACATTGGTCAGGGATCAGCCGATGTTGGTCATATGCAGACCGATAGTGACTGGCATCAGTCACCTGTGTGTGTGCATTTGCATGCGTTTCCAAAATTAGATTTGTTCTAATTTAAGGAGGATAGAGTGTTTCCATGTAAAGACTAATTTTAGTCTTGAGTCTGTGTTTCTAATTATTGTATGCCTTGGATCCTATTTAAGAGACCCATAGGGTAGTATTGTAATGAAGCAAGCAAGTAAGCAAGGTCAATTAGATCTGCAAGGTGCAAGATCAAGAAGATCAGCTAAAGCAGGGGAACAACAACTCAGTATTGAGTTGATTGTTGATTGTAATTGATTGTGAGAGACAACTCTTGAGAGAAATACTGTACACCCAAGAGGTGTGGGAAGAGTGAGATTTCTTCATTGTATTATAGAAGAGTTTAATACAATATTGGTTGTTTCTTGTATCTCTTATTATTTGTTGTTTTTGATTTCTAGTTACTTATTACTTCTGGTTCAATTTCATGTTTAGTTGCTTATAAAAAAGTAATCAATTGTACTCCAAGTTCCTAATAGCTGGTATCAGAGCTAGGATCACTAACAAGTGGTAGAGCGGGTTAGTGTTTGTTGATTATAGGTTCACTCATAGGGGTATCTATTTGAGTGGGAGCAAAGCAATGGCAGAAGAAAGTAAACTAAAAATGGAGAAATTCAATGGCAAGAATTATCAATTATGGAGGATGTAGATAGAATATTATCTGTATCAGAAAGATCTATTTTTACCATTGGGTGGGATTTCAAGTAAACCCACAAATATGCAAGATGAAGAATGGAATGTTCTTGATAGAAAGGCTCTTGGATCTATAAGGTTGAGCCTAGCATCTTTTTTTATTTCTAATTTATCACATGCAAAGACAATGGTAGAGTTAATGGATACTCTGGCAAGCTTATATGAAAAACCCTCAGCTTCGAATAAGGTATATCTTATGAAGCAATTATTTAGTTTGAAAATGCAAGAAGGTGGATCTGTATATAGTCATCTTAATGATTTCCATGAAATTGTAAATCAGTTAAATTTAGTCAAAATAGTTTTTGATAATGAAATTAAGGCTCTCTTAATCTTATGCTCTTTACCTGAAAGCTGGCATATCTTGGTAATGGCAGTTAGAAATACTGCATCTGCTTCAAATATCTTGAAAGTTGATGATGTTGTTAGTGTAATCTTGAATGAAGAAATTCACAAAAAAAGCACAGGGGAAACATCAGGTAATGCTTTAAGTATTGAAAGCAGGGGAAGGAAAAGAGAGAAGGGCAAGCAAAGAAAATCAAGGTCAAAGATGGGAAGGAGATCCAAATCCAGAAATGGAGGTATAATATGCTAGAATTTTGGAAAGAAAGGGCATGCAAAGAAAGACTGTTGGTTGAAGGATAACAAAGAAAATCAGCAAGAAGGTAATAAGGAAGCAAATGTTGCAGGTATTGTTGCACAAGATGCTCTTATATTTTCTTTGGATAGTCATGTAGAATCATGGGTTTTTGATTCTGGTGCTTCTTTTCATGCAACCCCAAATAGAGAATTTTTCAATGATTATGTCCATGGAGATTTTGGAAAAGTTTATTTAGGGGATAGTGAGCCTTGTCAAATTGTTGGCAAAGGAAAAGTGCAGCTAAAATTGATGGGTGTTGAAAGATGTCATGCATGTACCCATCTTAAAGAGGAATCTGATTTCTACAGGAAAGTTGGGTGATGAGGGTTGCATAGTAACTCTCACAGCAGAATCTTGGAAAGTTTCCAAGGGTGCACTTGTATTAGTAAGAGGTAAGAGAGTAGGTACACTTTATCTATCTACTTGTGTTACTGATTATTCTCCTTCTATTTTAACTAATTTAGATGTAGATGCAAAGATGTGGCACTATAGGCTTGGTCACATGAGTGAGAAGGGAATGAATGTTCTTAATTCAAAAGGTAATCTTTCAGATTTGAAAAGCATAGATCTAGATTTCTGTGAGCACTGTATTTTTGGGAAATAGAAGAAAGTAAGGTTTCTCAAAATTGGGTCAACAAAGAAGAAGCACAAGTTGGAGCTTGTTCACACAAACGTGTGGGGACCAGCTCATGTAGCTTTCATTGGAAGATCACAGTATTATGTTTCTTTCATTGATGATGCTACAATAAAGGTATGGGTTTATTGCATAAAGAGGAAATTTGATGTTTTTGACACATTTAAGAAATGGAAAGCTTTGGTTGACAATGAAACAGGTTTGAGATTGAAGTGTCTTAGATCTGACAATGGTGGTGAGTACTACAGCAATAAATTCAATAGTTACTATTTTATGAGTGGAATATATAGGGAAAGGATGGTTCTAAGGACACCTCAGCAAAATGGAATTGCTAAAAGGATGAATAGAATAATAATGGAGCGTGCACAGAGTATGAGGTTGCATGTTGGTTTGCCCTTAAAGTTTTGGGTAGAAGCTGTAGATACTGTGGTTTACCTAATTAACAGAAGACCTTCTACTACTCTAGATGGTGGAATTATAGAAGAGGCTTGGATGAGTAAAAAGGTAGATCTTTCATTTCTCAAAGTTTTTGGTTCTGAAGCTTTTGTGCACGTTGATAAAGAAAATAGAAAGAAGCTGGATGTTAAATCTATGCGGTGCACTTTCATTGGTTATGGCTTTGGAGATTTTAGATTCTGGCTGTGGAATTTAGAAACTAACAAAATTATTAGAATTTTTGATGTAGTTTTCAATGAGAAGGTGATGTACAGTGATCAGCTCAAGAGGCTAAATAATTCTGAGCAGGGCAATCTTGATTTGGATGAGGTAATGATCCAAAATGAGCTCACAGGTAAAAATCATCACTCACAAGAAAACATAGAGACTGACGTCGGTCAGGTAACCAATGTCAGTATTCAAGTAGGAACCAATGTCGGTCAGATAGTAACTGACGTCAGTTAGGTTGATTAGGTGGAACTGACGTCAATCAAGTGCAGATCGAGAGTTGACCAGGATCAATCACTGACAGAGAATTTGGATAGAAAGCAAGCTATAAATGAGTCTCAAATGCCCATAAGGAGGACTGAATGGGTAAGTAAACCTCCAATTCATTATTCCTCTTCTTTATACTATGTGTTGCTCACTGATGGTGGAGAACCAGAAAGTTTTGATGAGCCAATGCAGGGAGAATCTAGAAAACAGTGGGAGCATGACATAAATGAGGAAATTGATTCCTTGGAAAAGAACCAAACGTGGGATTTGGTTGAGTTTCCAGCCAAAAAGAAAGCACTAAAAAACAAATGGGTATACAGGTTAAAGGAACGAGAGAATGGACAAATGAGACATAAGGCTAGGTTGGTAGTAAATGGATTTACACATAAACTAGGTATTGACTTTGGTGAATCATTTTTCCTATAGTAAAGATGACTTCTATTCGGACTGTATTGTCTTTAGTTGCTATTGAAGATTTGCATCTTGAGCAGCTTTGTTAAGACAACATTTCTTCATGGAGATTTGGATGAAGAGATATATATGGATCAGCCAGAAGGTTTTGAGGTCAAAGGTAAGGAGAAACTTGTGTGCAAGTTGAAAAAAAGCTTATATGGTCTTAAGCAAGCTCCAAGACAATGGTATTTGAGGTTTGACAAGTTTATGACAGAGCATGGCTTTATTAAATGTCAATCTGACCATTATGTTTATTTTAACAAATTGGATAATGGTAATTATATTATCTTGTTATTGTATGTAGATGATATGCTTGTTGCAGGTTCACACATGTAGGAAATTACTGAGCTAAAGGTGAAATTAGCTCACACATTTGCCATGAAGGATTTAGGAGCAGCAAAGAAAATCCTTGGAATGAGTATTAAGAGAGACAGGAAAAATCATAGTTTGATTTTTTCTCAAGAGGATTATGTGAATAAGGTGTTGGAGAGGTTCTATATGTAGGATGCAAAAGTGGTAAGCACACCTATGGTTGGACACTTCAAGATGAGCAAAGAACAGTGTCCTAAATCATATGATGAGGTTGAGTACATGAGCAAAGCTCCATATGCTTCAGCAGTTGGGAGCTTAATGTATGCAATGGTATGTACTAGACCTGATATTGCCCAAGCAGTGGGAGTTATCAGCAAGTTTATGGCCAATCTAGGAAAGGAACACTATAAATTAGTTCAGTGGATTCTCAGATATCTGAGAGGGACTAGCAGCAGGTATTTATGCTATGCAGGGTCAAAAAATTCTCTACATGGGTATGTAGATTCGGATATGGCAGGTGACTTAGATGGCAGGAGAAGCACCATAGGATATGTGTTTAATGCTGGTGGAATAGTGGTTAGCTGGATTTCAAAGTTGTAGAAGGTTGTTGCCCTGTCTACTTCAAAGGCAGAATACATTGCAGTCACAAAGGCTAGCAAGGAAATGATATGGATGACACATTTCATGGAAGAGTTGGGAAAGGAGAAAGAGAGTTGCAGATTATACAGTGATAGTCAAAGTGCAATTCATTTGGAAAAGAATTCAGCCTTTCATTCAAGAACCAAACATATATAGCTTAGGTACCACTTCATTAGATAGGTATTAGAGGACGGACAGTTGAAGCTGGAAAAGATCCATACGAATAAGAACCCTGCAGATATGTTAACAAATCTGGTAACAAAGGAGAAGTTGAATATTCATTCAACTTTTGTTGGTCTTCAAGATTGAACTTGAAGAGGGAGAATTAAGCCAGAGAAACAAGATAGAGGATGTTGTTGTATAGGTACAGGTGTAGCTATTTATCTCTAAGTGAGAGATTGTTAAGTTGTGGAGCTAAAAGCTTCATTGTTATGCAAATGTGAAGGTTTTTGGGCTTAGCCAGTAACCGGCATCAGCAGTATCACTGACATCAGTCAGGCATGGATCAGATCTGACTGACATCAGTCAAGGATCGGCCAACGTCGGTCATATGCAGACTGATAGGGACTGGCGTTGGTCACCTGTGTGTGTGCATTTGCATGTGTTTCCAAAATTAGATTTGTTCTAATTTTAGGAGGACAGAGTTTTTGCATGTAAACACTAATTTTAGTCTTGAGTTTGTGTTTCTAATTATTGTATGCCTTGGATCCTATTTAAGAGACCCATGGGGCAGTATTGTAATGAAGCAAGTAAGTAAGCAAGGTTAATTAGATCTGCAAGGTGCAAGATCAAGAAGATCAGCTGAAGCAAGGGAACAACAACTCGGTATTGAGTTGATTGTTGATTGTAATTGATTGTGAGAGAACTCTTGAGAGAAATACTATACACCCAAGAGGTGTGGGAAGAGTGAGATTTCTTCATGGTATTCTGGAAGAGTTTAATACAATATTGGTTGTTTCTTATATCTCCTATTATTTGCTATTTTTGATTTCTAGTTACTTATTACTTCTGGTTCAATTCCATGTTTAGTTGCTTATACAAAAGTAATCAATTGTACTCCAAGTTCCTAACAGGAAGAATAGGTGATTTTTATTCAATGTGAAATTAGATGTTTTAGATATTTTAAATCATGAGACTCTTATGTTCAAAATGGATAGAAAAATTGGCTTTATAGTAATCATTTTGTAATTCATTAAAATGGGTCTTGTAAAATGTGTGGGATGACCCATTATGTGAATTTGAATTTGAGTAACTAGCTATTATTTTATGTGAAGACATGGATAGAATATTCATACACTATTGATGAGTGGGATTTTTCTAAAAGAGTGGCCTTTTATAGGAAGTAGAGATAACTAAACTCATATTTTATATCAGGGTAAGGATGAGCTTAGACTATTTGAATGTAGAACAAGAATATTTAGTAATCTATGGTTTCTTTGAGGTATGAGTCATCCACATAAAAGTGAAGGATTTGTGGTCAAGGATAATGTAATTGAGTGTACATTGGGTGTTCACAAGGAATGGTCACAAGTTTATTGTTTTAGCTTAAATTTTAATATATGTGTCTTATTCCCCACCTTTTATTCTAGTAAATCAACAAAGTGAAATTACTAGAGTAAAAATAAATGTATATACTTTAGCTTACCTATGATAAACAATCTTGAATGTATGCCACACACTTAATTATGATTCATGCAAATGTGAGATGAAATATGTATAAGTCAATCCTTTCTTAAAATGAAAATATGAAAGTAAAAGATAATAAAATTATAGATTTAATTAAAAAGGAAAAGATACACATGATTGGGTAGTTTAATTGTTATGTTTTTTGGTGCAAAACATTTTTAATTATGGAGAGGTTAGGACCCTTGGATATTTCATTCTCATTGAAGATATTGGTTTGCAATGTGCATGCATCAATCCTCATTGAAATAAGAGTGTACTTAAGAACTCAAGGTATGTTTAAATCCATCACTACATACCCAAGGTAGTATGTTATCTTAGAATTCTTGTATGAATTTCAATAGATCATTCATGTGAAAAGATAGCATAAAAAGAGTGAAAAAGGTGAATCAACCAAAGTAGAAAAATAAGATTAATTTTTGGTGAATAAATCATGCAATCCTTGTATAAAACTAGTGAAAAAAATAGTATTATCTAGGTATATAGTATAAAACATAGATAATTACATGTATTGCCATTAATTTTACAAAAAATGGTGCAAATATGAGTAAGATGTACATGCCCCCAAGCTGATATCTATTTACATATAGATTTTTAATTTATTAATATCAAGTGAATTTTTTATTAAAACATGTGTTATAATATGGAACACATGCCAAGTATGATTCCCTAAATCTAATAAAAATCTAAGTCAAAACCTGAGTATTCATCTGAAATAATTATAGCTATTTGTCTATCCTATAACTAAAAGTGATTCTCATTAATTGTTGAAAATACTATTTTTTATGTGTTGGCATAAAAACATAATGTTTTGGACATGACAAATGTGTGTCCCTATCCAAATGTATCACTATTTTCTAAAAGTTTTTTCTGTATAAAATTTGGGTATGAATTGTAATCAATGAAGAAAAACCTCCATTTTTTTAATCTATTTAGTTTACTATAGCAGTTTAGTAAATAAGGCAAGGCAATATGTATGCCCCCTATTTTGAGGTAAGTTTTGAATCCTACACAATAAATTTAATCAAAATAAAAATTTATGTGAATGATGTTATAGAAAACATTGAAATGTATAGTGGTAATGATAACATTGGAGATCATTACATCATATTGATAATTTAAGAAAAGTATAATTATATGATACATGTAGAACTAAGCATACACGATGTCATGTCTAGATAGATGTTAGTAATGAGAAACATACTCAATAATTTTCAAACTTAATTATTTAAAATTGAATATTACTACTCAAGGAAGATGCATGATGTGTATCATGACATCAAAAAACTAGGAAGATGCACGATATGTTTCATAACATCACAAACTTAGAAAATAAAAAAAGTTTCATGGCCATGATGCATATGTAAAGAGCACATCCAAAATCACATGAAATAATTAATAATTCCAAGGGGCCACATAAAATGAACATGTTAAAATTTCAATCACACATATAAAATCATGCAATAAGATTTAGAGCCACAAACAAGGACATGTTCAAATGTCCACAATCCAGAGAAAGGAGTACTCACAAAACATGAAAAAAAGAGACAAACATGAAAATTATGATGAATAAATGAAGTAAATTGATATACTAAATTTTTAAAATTAGTATATTTAACAACTCATGTATCCATTAAGATATCAATGTTATTGAAAGTGGGCTGAAATGATAGATTTTTTCAATGTATTAAATTTAAGTATGAACATTAGGGATAATCAAAGAATGATAAAACATGTACAAAAACATTATCCTGGTAAACTTGTTGAGATATTAAAATTTTATATAAGTCTGGAGACTAATTTTAATTTAATAAATTATATCATGTGTTCACTAGGATAAGTTCATTGTAATCAAACAAGAGCACAATGCATTATTGTCTAGGTTAGAAAGGTTTTGTTATGTAAAATTTTTGGGTTTGAGACAATATCACCACCTATAATTTCATTTATAGATGACAATGTGTATGTTCTACACTCACTCAAGTATAATTGTGAAGCATATTTGATATGAAATTATATATAGATAAGTATTGAATAAATTGAATCAAAATTAATAGATGTAAATAAACTACACATCATGCATAGGTCCTTATCTTTAGAATTTATTGAAATATTTTATTTTTTGTATATTTTTTTGAATACATGAAAATATGGGCATTTAAATATCAAACAATATATCTAATGGGTTTGGATAATATAATTGTGGATCCAGTGGAATATTTTTAAATTTTAGATATTGAATATTAACAATTTCCTAAATCATCATCATTGTGATCATCATACCACTCATGTTTGATAGCTATAACCTTATATTTTTCATTATTCTAAATCATGTGAACATTGGCAACATGTTTATCTATTGTGTAGGAAGCCTCATGTGAAGTTTGTGGAAAATTAACTTTGGGCCTTGGTTACCATTTTTGAATCTATGATTATCTTCAATGTCATCATGAAGAATATGAATTGCACTATAATTAAATTTATATGTGAGATAATACTTTAAGTTATCAATTATATATTCCATTCCATGAAACTATTATTGACTTGATGTATAACTTACCTTATTTACCATGTTCATAACAAAAAATAATGTGTCCATGAATTTTGGACCACATGAAATTGGTACTCTAATATGTCTCATCACATCTTGGAAATATGCATCTTTCCCTAATTCATCTTGACCATGACCTATGTGTTAAATAAATACATGTGTACATACATTTTGTTATGTGTCTTCATGTATTTCCACATATTTTATATATTTATTCTCAATAAAAACCTAAAAAAATAAATTATTCTTTCTTGAATGTTTGTATTTTTTGCATATTTGACCCTCCTTTTGATCCCTATGAGGTGGAGTATGGATTTTATAATTTGAATAGTTCCTTTATCCTTATATTTTTTAATTTTCTATTGTAATTCTGAGAAAATATTTGTAGCATTCCCTATTATTCTGTGAATGACAAAAGTGTTTCCCCTCCTATGTTGATAACATGGTTTTATATCTATGCCTTATTATAGGTAGATTGATTAATTTCCTATAAAGTAACATTTGTAACATAAAATTTTGTTTATCTTGAGCATTACTAGCCTATATTCTAATAAAATAGTTATATATCCATGATGTCAATATTATTGACTGAATATGAAAATGGCTCCATGTTCATACCTGTAATGCATTAGTTTATGTATTGTGCCTCTTTCTCTCTAGTAATTTCATATTTAAAAAATATTTTAATCCATTAAACAATTGGTAAAGTAGCATTATATTTAGTGTATATATTACAATGATTTTATTTATCTTTACCAATATCTTTTTCCTTTATCTATGTTTACCCGAATGATTTCCTTTGAATCATGTTTGTATTCACCTAGGTCAAATTATGTAAAATTCAAACCAAATATATAATCATCATTGTTTGTTTACATTGAATTTTTATAATCATTAGAACTATCATATAATCATCATCAATGTAATTTATATATATGAAATTTATATCTTATAAATTTACTAATAAAGGTAATTAATTTACATCTTCCTCTTGTTTTAACTTTTTAGTTGAATATTATTGTTTTGAAATATCTATAGATTGCACATTTTTATCATTTTTAATGGATTCACCAACCTAATTTATATGTATTTTCTATATATATATTATATTTTGTGGTGATAATATAGTATATTGATGTGCTCTTAAGTGTGATTGATTCACAAAAGTAGATTTTTTAATATTAAAATATATAGATGGTTGATTATCAACAATGCATGTTATAAATATCCATCATGTAAAAATTTGACACATAGATTTAAAGTAGATGGTACATATTTATTACATATATCCATGGTAAACCAACTATTAAGTTATAGTGAAATTAATTAGGTATTACTTGAAACTATATAGATAATGTTTTGGGTCAAACTTGGATATCTAAAGTGATAGAACCCAAAGTTTGGTGGGGAACGCCATCAAAGACTTCGATATTATTATATGTATTTTGAAGGGAAGCCATATTAAAACCCATTATCAATAATAATTTAAAGTTACAAATATTTAACCCTATGTTATTATCAATTGAAACCTATTTACTGTTATACTCTTGATTTGAGCTTGTATAAACAAAGGGACATTTTTATCAATAATAGACTGAGTAGGTAAATCCTCATTTAAAAAACATATAACACCCTCAATATCCTTAAAATTATTAACAATAGATTCAAAATAATAAGGCTTTGTGTCATGAGGCATTGGTGTCTAATTCAATTATTAATATAAATTACCCTTGAAAATAGTATCTTTATGAAGCAACTTTAACATGGAAATATTAGCTAGTGTATTCCTTATCTAATCAACAAAATCATACCCTTTATATTGAATAACTAGTCCTATTGGATTATGTTGGAGAGGGGGAGGGAATATTTGAGTTTGTTCTTATTGTCTTTATTAATGAGGCACCCAACCTCATCTAGTGATAATAACCCAAACCATAAGATATACTATAAGCCTAGGGTGAATAGTAGATATGGGATATGAGATAAGATATTTTTAAGGTATAGGAGCAATACGATCAAAAGGAACCATCTTATCCATTTTACCTCTATTATTAACTAGTGTAAACTCAAACTAAGCCATGTAATAATAAGAATCATATAATTCTTCAATATTAAGATCTTGATTGATATTTGATTTTAAATTTTTCATTAGTTTATACATCCATGGACTCACATACAAGTGAAAAAAATTACATGTGATATGTAGACAACATATAAATAATACCAATAAGATTTAAATGAAGAAATAGTAAATATATTACTTCATTATGATCATGATTGGTATGCAAATCATAAAATATAAAATATTATTTAAACATTTTTGGAAATATGACTAAAGTAAGAGAATAGTCTAATAAAACAAGGAGTAATCTACACCAAAACATGGGCCAATTAAATAATTTAGATTCACAATATACTACTACAATGTTGAATTATGTAAATTTGATATACAAGGAAAGTAAAATTTCAAACATTAATTGTTATTCTTAACAAAAAATGAGAGATAATAATTAATGTGTTTACTGATGAATAAATAGGTATGACTGATAAATGTATGAAAAAATTTAGGTTGATGCTCCGTAAGGATTTGTCAAATTATAGAAATTGGCTCTTTATGATTCAAAAAACTACCATCAAAATAGGGATAGTTGTTTCAATTATTCTTCCTAAAACCAACGCTTCTATCCTTAGTGAATTACATTTCCTTTTTGTAGATTTAACCTATGCATGTTAGTGTTCTCTATCACCTTGCATATTATCTATTTGAATAGTGTGCACAAGTTTTCAATATCAACCTTTTGATTAAAACCCTTGGTCCTCTAATTAGGGCATGCCACCTTGTAAAAATGGGGGTTATTGGGATCAAGTGAATTTGAGATAACCTTAAACAACCCTCTATCAATAAGTATTTCCTACATATCCATATTCCTTGAAGAAGTCCTCAAATCAAAATAGCTTCCCTTTATGTGGGCTTGTGTGTGAAAAATAGTGTAATATATTATATGTGAGTGCATGTAGTGATCTATATTTCAAATTGAAAAATAATACACATGGACTGTTCTTTGAATTCTTGAGACCTATAATAATATTAATCTTGTGACTAATTTGTAAAAATAGAAAAATATGGTAATTTTGAATACTTTAGAGGTGTTATTTCTTGATAAGTGTTAGATGTGTGATTGAATAATACTTGATGATAATGAATAGTATTTGACTTGTATTTATATAAAACCTTTTTAAAATGATCTCACATAGGGTTAACTAAGATAAATAAGTTGATCCATACATGTCAAAGAATTTATAAATTTGATCCTTTAGAGGGTACATACACTAGCATAAATACTAGTGTCCATATCTAAATGGTAGTGTTCATGAGAATAGATAAATGTTGAATCTCTGTAACTAATGGCGAAGGATATATATATATATATATATATTGTGGGTTACATGTGATGTAGGTAATCATAATACTAAGGTCATCCCATAAGATAAGTATTTAGGCATGATGATATAAAGATTATGACCCTCTAGATAATGAAAAATAGTAAACCCTTGAATGGTATCTATAAAGTGTGCAAGACTAGTTTATTATGTAAAATCTAGATTTGATTATCTACACTCGCTCCCCCATTTTTAATCTAGTAATGCATAAGGATGAAATTACTATAATAAAGGAGAGAAATATGTATTATGGTGTGTATAATACACCTTGATTTTATTTTAACCCTATTTGAATTTGACATATATGTATGACCTATAACCAAGAGCATGTTACAAGTTTAATTAGGGCATATAATCTAAAAATGAATAATTAAAATTACTTGCAATAAAAGAGAGTAGGGAAAGATTAAACTTGTCCATCGATGGAACCATGTTTCCCCTTGATATTTTGTTTTGGTAATAATAATTTATAGATAAATATTTCGAGAGAGATTTACTACTGAACCTTGGATATTTGAATAAGTAATTGGGGGGTGATTGTTTCCCCAATTTGGTGTAAGGTTTAGTTGTGCCAATTCCATCAAGATCCTTGAATCTCAATTTCACAATCCAAATTTAGACACAATCTATCCAATCCATCCAATCTCACCTAAATCTAATGGTGTAACCATATCAACCCAAAATAATATAATTTTTTCCAATTCCACTGAAGGCGTTAAATCTCTATCTCACTACTCAAGGGAGGAAGCTACTATAGTAGATAAAATATTAATTGATTCTTCTTGGTAAGTTTGGCGCATGAAAATTTTTATAATTTATATTAATTGTATGTAATTTGGTGTATTTTCACGGCATATGCACCTTAAATATGTCTCAAGCTGAAGTATTAGTCAAAATATAACCTCTACTATATAAATTATTTATAATATATGTCATAAATAAGAAAAAATATATCCCAAATATGTGAAAATTGATGTTAAATGTATAATATTATGTAACAAGTTTATAAATGAATCATGTACAATGTATAAAATTATTCTATTTATAATAACTATGTGTATGTGGACTCATGTCTCTTTCAAATTCCCCCACTAATATGTCCCCATTTTGAGGTGACATGAAGAAAATTTCATAGTTATCTTATATCAAAATGAAAAGATAGTCATTTCTGTGAATCATGTAAATATAAGCATATAGTGGTATCATGTTTAAGTAGATGTATCAATGAATCTTTTAGTATCAAAATGTAACAAGCCATAATATGCATGATATGGATCATGACAACATCTATAAGTAACAATATAAAAAATAATCAAACACATACACAAGAGCACTCAATGTAACACAAAATTAGATCTAAGTAAACCACAAACAAGGGGTGTGTTTAAATGTCACCTACTCAAAGGGGAGGACATGTTTAAATGTTGACACTCTAAAAAAAATCAACACTTAGGCAAATAAATCCAAAAAAAAGGAACATATTCAAATGTTCCACAATCAATACAAAGAATAAAATGAGAATTACACTCAATTAATTCATGTGAAAATATGAAAAAATTAAATAATAAGTAACTAGCATAAACATGTCATACTAATACCTACATACATGTGTTAGAAAAATATCCTATAAAATAACATATCAAGTACACTATGTAAGATAGTATCATGCATATAAGATTGTGTAATCATTAATATATAATCTCAACATGTTAATGTAAAGTTATCATAAAATAATAAAACATGTATCAATTGTGAACAATAAAAGTAATATGTCCCCAATGTAGTGTGTCATGGGAAGAGGAAAGGTCCAACATCACTAATGTATCATGGATCTAATGTATGTCTATATCATGCTCAAGTACTCATGAAACATATGTGTGCATATAAATTACATGATATCTACTAACATAAAGTAAATGACATATGCAAAAACTAGTAAACATGTGAAATGTTAAATATTTTTGTATTTTTTTTATTTGAATGTTTTGTATTTTATTGATGATTTTATTCTTTTTAATTATTTGAATTTTTAAATATTTTAGGAAAGAGAGGGATATCCAATTTCCCATAGAAGGGATGTTTATAAGGTGATATATAATGATAATATGGTAAAAAATTGGTCATGTTACCAAGGGTCAAGTATATGTGCCAAATATAGAATTATAAAATATGTAATACTTTGACTATGCCTCATAGGACTTTGTGATCGTGAAGTATTAGTATAAGTTGTAGTGGTTCATGGAATCCCTTGTTTAGTGATTTGTGACATTTTCAATTCAATTTTTAAGAACTTTTATCCTCTCTAAAACATGTTGATCTCTTCTCAACAACTAGTTGGACTATGAAGGTGTAAATCAGAGCTCTATGGAGTCCATTGTGTATCTCTGATGCAATGTCCTCACATTTATTAGTCGCCTAGGAAAGGGTATTTATTTTTTATTTCATTTTTTTTCATGATTAACCTTAATATGTTATATAATTAGTTGTCTTGGAATAAACATCTCTTGTAATGGATGTTCATATTGAATTATAGAAACTATGATTACCTTGTTGGCATGGTTATACCTGAGACATCCATGTACTATAGAAGGTACTGTGTGGAGATTATGAATCTAAGGTCATCCCAATAACACATCAAAAACTCTCATATGTGGTATAACAAAAAAAATTGTGGTCATGAGTGTTGGACCAACTTAAAGAGGTAACTGAATCTCACCATTTAAAATTTTTATACTTTCTCATTGAATGCTTTGATTATCTTGGTCGAAGGGTATAAATCACCACATGTATATTACAATTGTGTGAGTTATTTCATACTACATGCATTCTCACTAAAACCATTATCAACCATGATAGTGTGTATGGGTTGATGATCAATATTTGATCTAAGAAATAATGAGTGATTAACTGAGTCATCATCCATAATCTCACTAGCATCACATGAAATAGAAGGTGTCTAAACCATAGTACATATATCCCATGTAAGTGTGAAAATAATCCCATCTAATAGGTGCTCATAATTTGGTGGAGGATTATGTGCATTATATTCTATTTGTACTTCTAGTGCTTACATAGAATTACTTTGTAATGAATTATTGAATATCTTTTAGTTTTGATGATCATTAGGTTGTGACCATTAATCCTTTGGAGAATATTCAAAGATAAGTTGATCATTATCAATAAGATATTGTATCTTGTGATTAAACTTGTGATATCTATTTTTAGAATGACCAACACATTGGTGGTAGTCACAATAATGATCTTCATCATATCCTTTTGGTAGAGGTTACTCATATCAACCACCATAAGAGGGGGGAGAGATATGATATGACACTCCTTTAGCTTCTAAAGAGGTAAAGTCGGAGACTCTGGTAATTATGTAAATTGTCTCATTATTGCATTAGATAATATGAGCTGATTAGTTTGTTATGACACTTTATTCAATGTTGTTTTTACTTCATTTTTAGCCTCAGTAGGTTCTACCTTATAGCTTGTTTTGTTATTAAACTTTGTATTGGATATAGTCAATGTGTTTTATACATAATTAAGCTTGTTCAATGCAATAAGTTTCATTTCTCAATCTCAAATAATATATCATAATTCATCAAATTATTTAAACTTATTGAATATAATAAACTCATTTATTGGGGAAATAAAATTTTAATTAAATATGTCTTGAAGCTCTTAATCTTTGATTTGATTTTTCATTTTGGCCAACATTTACTTGTACCTCAAAACATATTCATTTATGGGCTCATTGGTTTCTTTTTTTATTTTTTCACATTGCACATATGACATCTTTTTAGTATTGTTGATACATAAATTAGATATAAATTGATCTAATATATGCTTGATTTATCTTACTAATTGTATCATTATATCATAGAACCATATCAAAGTATAATTCTTTAGACTTATTGGAAATAATTTTTTCAAATTTTTACCATTGGAATCATAATCAATATATGTTGCATAGAAATATCATAGATGCTACTTAGGGTCACCCTTGTCATCAAAAAGTGTGAACTCGAGTGCTAAAAAACTAGTGGGCAAAGAGTGCAAAGATATCTTAGGTCAAATATGATTATGTAATACATCTTATGAATAAATATCATGAGATCATTTTGAAGCATTTTGTTCAATATTGGTAACCTTAGCATCCAAATATTTTTTAACTTAGAGAAGAGTTTGAATATTAGACCCATTGTGATTGAGATTTGATTTTTGGTAAGTAACCAAAGGGGATGAAAAAAATTATTGTGTTGATGTAGGAATTGAAACTTGTAATTGATTTTAATTACTAATTGCTTCTATGGATTATGTAGTAATATTTGTTTGATCTTCAAAGAACAATAGCTTGAAAACATTTCCCATGCTCCCACTATGTTTAGTAAAACATGGTGTGATCAAGGGGAGAGAGATTGGGATTGAATCAATATTATTAAAATCTAAATACTCACCATTATTGGATGTGGATGCATTAGTCATAGTAATCTTATTACTTTAATCTCATGTAACATATAATAATGCATCAATCAATTCCTAATTTGTATTTAGATGGTAGATTAAGGATTCATTATATTCTATTTAAAAATGATCTCATTTAACATTTTCCATTTTTATAAATGAAAACAAAGATGATAATAATAATGGAAAATAAAAATTAAAATCTAAATAATTATATAAATATGAAACCCTAGAAGGATAAAAACACTAGGGCAAGTTGGGATTTGCATAATAAGACTCAAAGGTCGAGTTCACCAAATTTTTAATACTTTTTTGAAATTAGGATTAAACTAAGAGAGTTTCAGCCTAATCAAACAAGGATTAAGTTACTCTAAAAAGTGGGTTAATTAAATAATTTAAATTTAGAATATACTACCATGGTGTTGAGTTATGAAAATTTACTATATATAGAAAGTACAATGACAAAAAGCAATTCACATGATTAAGAAAAAATAGATAATAATTATATTGTTTACTAATCTGTTGATAGATCTAATTGATATGTGTGTTAAATAATATAAGTTGATGTTTTCAAGGATCCATCAAATGATGGAAATTATCTCTCTATAAGCCTAGACACTACTACAAAATAGGGACACTAGTGTCGATGCTTTTATCCTAAACACTAATATGCACTATGAATTATAAGTCATTTTATATAAATTAAACTTGGACCTATTAGGGTTATCTATCACCTTGTAGATTATCTATTTGAATCATGTGCAAAGGTTATATATATCAATCTTTTGATCAAAACCTTTGGTATTCCAATTAGGGCATGCCACTTTGAGAAAATGTGGGTTAGTTGGATCAACTAAATTTGATCTGACCTCAAATACCCCTAAATGAGCACTATCTACATATCCATATACTCTAAAGAGGGCTTATATGATGTATTTCTCTCCCTTATGTGGCCTTGTATTTGAACAATAGTGTAATATGATGTGGTGATGTAGATTACAACTTGAAAAATATTGCTCATGGGTTTCTCTTTGAATGTTTTAGACCTGTAATAATAATTCTTCTCTGACTAAATTGGAAATAGGTAAAAATAGGGTAGTTTTGAAAACTTGAGAGGTGTTTTTTCTTGGTAAGTGTTAGATGTGTGCATGAATAGTACTTGATTATAATGAATGGTCTTTGACTTATATTTATACAAAAAAATTAAAAAATATTCTCATAGAGGCTTAATTAATACAAATATATTGACCCATACATGTCAAAATATTTGAAAATTACAACCCTTTTAGGGTACAAACACTAGCATTGGATCTGGACACTAGCATCGATGTCAGAATCCAGGTTTGAATGGTAGTGTCCTAGAGAATAGAGACATTTTGAAGATTGTAACTAAAGGTGAAGGATATATTTTAGGTTTTAAGTATATTATGGGATATATGTGATTTGGGTAATCATAATATATGGATCTAACCATAAGATAATAATTTAGGCATAATGAGATGAAGACCGCAAGCCTTTTGAAAGTGGGATCATCAAGACCTTAAAGATAGAGACTTGAGTGTTATTTGTTAAGTGTGAAATAATAGTTTATCATACAAATTCAAGATTTGAGTATTTACAAATATAAAACCCATAATATAAATGCTAATATGAAAAAAAGGAAACCCTAAGGGAAGTTATCATTTTTAATATTTAACAATAAGCAAGTTCACCAATATGTTTTATTAAAATATTGGATAAAAGGGATAATTAAATCTTAATTATTAAGAATTGTTGTGTAAAATAATAATGTATAAAATAAGTATTTCTAATTTGGAATTTATAAATTATGAAAAATTATGCTTAAATAAGATATATGAAAGAAGAATAAATTAGATGTAAATTAAACATGTATGATTCTATTTTCAGGTGTGTGGTTGATTGTATGACTATATGATGGTGCAATGGATGAGGAAGAAGTATCCGTGTAGATTTGGGACAAATTTATGCTATTCAAATAAGAGAAAGTTACAATAGTGTCTATAGGGCATGCCATAATTGGGTATGATTCTTTCCCTCTATGTAAAAATGAACCTATACACCTTTATCTATGTATTATGTATGATTGTGTAGGAGCTCCTAATATGATATGGAAGTTGTTTTGAGCCTTTATTTTTACTTGGAACCCTATCTCAATAGAAAATGAGGAAAGAATGGAATAAATCCAAAAAAGGGGTTAGTTTTTAAAGTTGTGCTTGAACTCAACACCCCCTTTGTTGAGAGTTGTTTGCATACCAATACTCTGAAGAGGGATTAAACTCCATGTAGTTTTCCCATACTATAGTGGTGTGTGTGAAATAATTGTGAAACATTATATACCAGTGCAATATTAGTGTGATTATGTGCTTTATCAATAATTTGTGACCTTGAAATGGTACATAAACCTATCTTAGGGCTATGTGGGATGTAGGAACTCAAAATTGGAACGAATATGTTTTTTTCTCAATGTACAATTAGATTTTCTAGTTCTTTTCAATCATGATATTCTTGTGTGAAATTGGAAAGAAAATGTGGATTTATAGTAATAATTTTGGAATTCCTTTGAATGAAGATTTTAGAACGTCCCATTAGGTGAATTTCAATTTGAATAACTAGCCATTATTTGGAATGAGGATGCAGACAATGGATTCAAACACTACTAGTAATCATGATTGTCCTAAAATAGTGGCCTTGTCTAGGAATGAGAGATAGCTAAATTAGAAGGGTATATCAATTTGGGGATGAGCTTAAGATATTTTTAATGAAGAAAATGAACATTTTTAATATGTGGTTACTTGGAGGTATGGGTCATATATATATAGTGAAGGAGTGGTAGTCAAAGATCTTAGAATTAAGCATAGGTTGGGTGTTCACAAGGAATCGTTACAAGTGAATTTTCTCGGCTTAAATATTAATTTAGTGTCAAAAAATAAAAATAAATATAGACATAAAATTAAATATGTATACACATATTATAATAGTATATGATCCAAATAAATATGTACAATATGTGTGTATCCAAAATATGCCATAATGACACACAAAATGGGTCATATCGACATATAGTCTAGACCATATAGGCTTACAAAATAGGTCATTCATCAGGAAAAGTATGCCATATAGGCATACAAAATATTCCATATTGACATAAAAAAATAAAATTCACCTACAACTACCCCTAACACTACAACTAGTTCTCTTGTTTCTCAGTGCCTCCAAATAAATTTCACCTCATGACCCTAAATGTGTGCTAGATTTTCATTACAGTGATAGATTATCCTCTCAACATTTTAAGGACCAAACGTCTATGACACAACCATAAAAAAAAATTGTGGATGCACAAAATTAAAATCAGAAAATTATGAATTAAAATTATGTATAGAAAAAGATAGAGTTTCCAATGACAACTTTTTTTAGTAGGGTGATTGTTAACACACCTCATACCACCTAAATGGATTTATATGGATTTGTGACTTAGAATATATTAGTGATGGTGATACCTATGGAGCATACATATATGTTTATATATGTGCATAAATATATAAATATGTTGTAGATTATAATTACTTAAAGTTAAAAAAGATAGTTTTATTGTGTTCTCACCAAGCTTTATCTCTAAATCAAGTGGTGTAGAGAGATACTAGAAATTGGGACTAAATTGTAGCATCATTTTTAGGTTTTCATGATCCAAGAGGGGTACCCTTAGCATCTCTCATAATTTGAAAGAGGTCAATTATTAATTCATTGAAATTAAACTTGTTTTAAGATAAATTTAAATTATTCTTTCTACATAAAGAGATATAGAATAACATGGAATCATAATGTTAATTGCAGGGTCATCATCATATTGATTTAGTCTATATGGGTTAATAATAGAGTTTTCTATCATCTATAAAAATAAAAAATGAAATAAAATAAATAAATAACCTATTTAAGATAGATTAAAATTATTCCTTATATATAGAGAGGGGAGGGTAAAAGGATAGAAAAATAGTGATAATAAGGAGTGAGAGAGAAAGAGTGAGGGAGTTATAAGGAGAGAGAGAGAGAGAGAGAGAGAGAGAGAGAGAGAGAGAGAGAGAGATAATGAAACTTCCTCTCTCTCCCTCCCTCTTTCTCTCTCTATCTCTCTTTCCTAAGAGGAGAGGGGAAGGCAAAACAAAAAAACATACTAAAAATATGGTATTTATAAAATATTAATTTATTATAGTAACTTGAAACCTAAGTGTAGGGTACTATAGTTCCAATGGTAGCCTCAAAAATAGATTCTAATCTAAGTGGGGTACCCATAATATCGATCATCATCTATACAAGTCAAATATGATTTAATTAAGTAAACATATTAAGATAAAATTAATATTATTTTAGATAAATAAACAATTTAAAATTTAATTAATTATGTGGATGTGTATTGTGAAGTAAATAATTCTTCCATATCTAGTTTTATGTTATCTTAAGGATATGAAGCAACAACATATAATATATGTTATTGTATCATCCTATATTAATGTGCATATAGTATTTTTGGGCATGCTTATTATATTTTTAGATGTAACACATGTATGTATAACATAAATAGTGGTCCAATAAACTTACTCCCACATGATGTGTAGTAAGGTATAGGAGCTATAGGGTTAATTTTAGCTAATCCACCACATAAGGCACCAATAGTATAAGGGTCAATATAGATGTACCACCACCTATATCCTATGCATTCCTCAGTTTATGCATTCCAAGGTTAATCATGACATGTGCAAGACTAATAGCTACCTAAAAGGTGTCCATGTGTGTACTATGATGTAGGAATATAGGGATGGCAACATGTGTTATTGACTTTTTGTTTATCTAGTGGTGGTTTTGGAAGTTTTAGTCTTACTTGGTGCCAAGTTTATTAAATGAGGATTTACCTCCATAACTTGGATGCCTTCACATCAAAATAATTTTTAATTTATTGGAAAACAAAATCTTAATCAATATTTCTCAAAAATTATAATGGAACCTCATTTTTATTACATGGAGGATTATCAAACACCATCCACCATGTATCCCAAAATGTTTTTTAATCTCTACATAAATACACCAATCAATGTTAATGTGTTTGTGACTCATTGTGGTGATTAAGTGGTTATAGAAATATGAAGCAAATCACATAAGTATAATTTTTTAATCTCTTTATTGTTAATATCCTCATATGAAAATAAATCAAAATAATAATATTTCAATACTTCTCTTTGATGTATTATTGCATCAGGTTGGGAAGTGACATTTCCCACTTCGTTATAAACAACCTTCAATGTATCAAAAAGTGAATTGTGTACATTTTTTCTAAATATTAATGAAAAATATTAATAATAATTTCTAATTGTTACTACTTTGAATTATATTTTTGATATGATTTTTATTTTTCTACTATGAATTTAAATTGTTGGGGGTTTTTATCAGGGGTTTTCTTTTAGGAAATAGTTCCATCAAATCAATAATATAAAATTATAAAAATAAACACTTATATTAAGTAGTTTAAGGCTTTCGCAAGATCATTTTAATTTTAATTTTAATTCCCCCTATGTTATGATTAACATTAAAAATTCATGACAAAAAAATGTCATTAAAAACCCTAAGCATGCCTTAAAAAATAAAATAACCTACCAAGGACCAAATTGAAAGAATGGATGCTTAGTGGATATGTTTGGAGAATTATTTGAGAGTAAAATCATAAACCCTTTAATTTTATCTCCTAAATGGTTTCCAATCATGAAAAATTCAAAGATTTTAATTAAAATTCAAGGCTATGTGTTTTTTTGTTTTTTTTTGGTGGGGGAGGGGGATGGGGGCTATTAAAGGGCATACACCCTTTGTGTTACAAAGGGTGCATGCCATGTCAGATGCTAAAAGGAATAAAACCTTTTTAATGTAAAGGTTGTATTGCTTTTACCATTTAAAAGGGTATGTGCCCTTTGCATTAAAAATAGTGTATGCCATTTAGGATTGATAATGGACAAATTTAAACTTTGGTTCATTTTATGTTTTAAAAATGGCATCCGCTCTTTATAAAAGGGTGATTTCCCTTTGTAAGAATTTGTTTTTTTCAAAAATGGCCCCTTTTTTGACCCTTAGCTTTATGCATCCAATTGAGGAACTATCTTTATGTTTCCAAATCTAAAACCCATCAAAAGAGGAAGCCCTAAACTAAATCAAAATACCATTGCAAGGTAAAATCACAAGTTTTTGTTAGAGCATTTAATGACTAAATGGTGATTTATTCACCCTTAGCTTACCTTGAGATTTAAATAGATAATAATTTATTATTTATTTACATGAGATGAAAGCCTTGTGAAAATAAATAATTAAATAGTATTTGTTTAATAATTATCATTGTAATTAAATGTTCATCGGGGAAATGATGGGACCATTGGTTACAATAGTCAGCTCCCTCTTGAACATTATAAATAAGGTTTACCCCTATTGTAAATATATATCTTTAACACACGATGATTATTATTCACACAAGCTTTTGTAAATAAATTTTGAGGAATGAGATCAAGAAGATTTTATGTATTGGGGTTATAATTGGTTTCTCAATTTTGATTATCAACCATGTGTTTTTTACCTCTTATAGGTACTCCCACTTTAAATCCTTCCATATTGTGTCATTTCATTTATGTTCATTTATGTGCTTTACTTATCATTATTCACTCTAGATCTATCCTATATATGTATATTACTATTGCTTTATCTATTTTGTCATGGAATCAGATCTTGAGGGAGTGTAGAGGATTAGAAAACTTGGCAAGAAATGTATATTGAATTTCAATATTAAAATTCAAATATAATTTATTCCTTTCAATCTTGTATGACACTAGAATGACCCGGTAAAGGGAGATTTTTGGTTTACCACTAGTGGAGGTTTGGTTCAACATTGTTGGAGACTTAGATCTCTAATCAAAACATAATTCAAGTAATATAAATCTCCTTTCAAGTAACTAAAACTTTATTCGAATGTTTATGTTGCTTTGGCATGGTTGTATGGCCTTGTGGCATTGAAAAAACCAAAAATCATGTTTGTTGGCTTGAAATTATTTTTTAAAGGTTCTATATGCTTGGTTTTATAGTTGTAAGACCTCTTGTAAATTTTTACATCTTGAGAAGCACTAATTCAATCCATTCAAATTTTTTATCTCCACCTAGGATGCCATTACTGCTCATGTATGGCCTTAGAGGAATAAAATTAAGTAAATGAATATATTCTACTTGTTTGATTCTAGTTATTGCTATAAGATATCAAATGGTGGTTACTTAAGCCTCTTAAGAGCATTTTTAGAGCCTAATAAAGAGTTTTTAAGCCTTTATGATTTTTTCTCATCCACTTGGGTGCCATAGTTTAGCTTGGGTAATTGGAAATGTTGATTTCTTCATAAAAAATTGAATTTTGAAGCTCTATTCTACCTTTTCACAAGTTTTTAGGAAGGTTGGAAAAGTTTGAGGATTTCTCATGGCTTATTCATCTTTTTGTGAGCTTTTCTATTTCATTTGGGTGTCATTACCTTAAATGAGCATGCTATAAGTATGTTTTATATTCATATAGTTTTCGAAAAGTTTTTAAAAAATAAATTATTTTTTAAAAACCCCAAGTCCCACTTTGAAACATAAAGACCTACAAAAAAAAGTTAAAATTTAAAATTAAATTTTACATACACAATTTACACACACACACACTACTGATGAGATGTGGGTGAGTTGGTAAAGTGATTTGGTTGCTACAAGTATCACCTAGGATCAAATCTCAGATGGTATTGAAGGTCAGTTATGGTTGATCATTGGTATTGGGATAGTCGTATCTATTAATGGTATTCTTAGATTGGTTATGGTCATTTATTGGTATTCATGGGTTGGTTGTGGCCATTTTTGTTAATTTTAGTACTTGCATACTTGGGGATCTAGGCTCTTGATAGTGTCCTAGACTGGTTGGAGCTCTAGTCAAAACTATATAAGGGTAAATATCCCACCAAAATTGAATGTGTGTGTGTGTGTGTGTGTGTGTGTGTGTGTGTGTGTGTGTGTGTGTGTGTGTGTGTGTGTGTGTGTGTGTGTGTGTGTGTGTGTGTGTGTGTGTGTGTGTGTGTGTGTGTGTGTGTTAGATAAAAAAATAGTTTGAATATTGATTAGTGTATATAACCTTTTAAGAAAGCTCCTAGATGAGTTAGTAGTTAACTTTTTGCGAAAATCTTGTCACTAGGGAGGTCCTATGTTCAAAACCCCCTAAAATTAATTTTTTTATTTGGTTATTTTTCAATTTGGTTATATTTAGTTTAATTTAAATTCAATTTTTTGATTTGCATGCCAACCTCTCACGTATTCAAAACCCTAGTTGACCTATTGACTTTATTTTGACATTAAACATGGTGAATGTTTTATCAAACATAATCATGTAACCAATCAGTCCCCAGGTTTTGGCACCTTCTAGACAAATATATATGATTAATTTTGTGTTTTATAACCTCTTATTATTAATTTTAAAACTTTTTTAATAACAGTGACTAGGTTGTTATTCTGAGTGTGACTTTTTCATACCTAGTTTAGTGCAAATCTATTTCATTTTTTTGCATTATTTGGAATCTAAATTATGAAATTAATTATAATTGTATTTATTATTCACTTTATTTTGTAAAATAGTTTGAAAAACTCATTAAAAAGGTTGATTTTTTAAAGTGTTCTTACATTAATGTATTTTTGGCAACACTTGTGACACCCTATTTTATCATAATATTTTGTAATTTTTTTGCTTTATCTAGCATTCAATTAAACAATTTTTGTTTATCTAAACTTTAATTATTTCTTTAATATCAAATAAATTTAAAATTTCACTCTAAAAGGGTTCATTTTAAGCATTTGGTTACTATAATGTTTAAAGGGAAGTTATGGCTTTACCTCATTTTTCTTTAGATAAATCAAAAATGCTTAACAAAAATAACTATAATATATATAAAATCCATTTTAAAATTAAATTTATGGCTCAAAAGTTATATAATATTGTCATTGGGACTAAAACATCTCCTTTTGGATGACATGTGACTCTTGAACTTACCAATTCATTTCAACATAAATCGTAGGAAGCTATGTCCATTATCTTGTGGAGTGTTAAGAATGAATTCCTTCTCCACATTGGTAATCAGGAGTATTGTAGCGATGATTAAAAATTATTTTAATCCATGCATGAGGTAACTCACCTCTAAAAAATTATTAAGTTAATCCTTGATTTGCTAACTACACCTATGAAAGGTGATGAAGAGGTTGTAAATTTTCTTGCTAAAATTAAGAAAATTAAAACTCATTACGATGGTTTTAAATGTAATTTGATTCAAGATAAACTTATTTATTTTATCATTCAATGAAATATTCATGAAAAATTAGAAATTTCATTTCAATTTTGAATTGGAAATATCAAATTGAGCAAGATATCCCTGACCTTACCATTTTTTTGCTCTCTTGATCCAAGAAGAGAAAGTTATGAATAAATTTGATTTTAAAGAGAATAGCACTTAGGATTTTCTCTCTCTCAACCCTAGTTATGCTAACAATATAAACTAGAAACTTGAACCTAATTATACTAAAGACAAAAACTAGAACAAGAGATCTGGTAATAAGAATTATAAACCTAAGTTTAATCAAAATTATAATTTTTGTGGTAAACTTGGTCATAGAAGGAAAAACTATTATAAAAACAAGGATAAAGTTAGCAATAAATATTTTAAAAATAACAAGGAATAAATCTAATCAAAAAAAGATGAAGAATCAAAACCTTAATCATAATAGCAATCAGGATAAAAATGTTATTGTTTTATATGCTACTTTATTTGCTTTAAATGAAAACAAATGGATTCTAGATAGCAGTGCATCACACCTATGACTTGATTATCTAATATTTTATGTGATCATAGAGATATCTCTAAAAATATTTACTTAGGATATAATTCATTTTTAGCAGCAACTAAACAAGGAAAGGCAAAAAAATTTAATGTTGTTACTAATGATGTTTTCTATGTACCTAAGCTTAAAAAGAACTTGTTATCTTGTTCACAACTTAATAATGATAATTTCATTGTAACATTTATTAAATATAGCTAGTTCATTAAAAATAATCTAGGTTCTTTGATTGTTGAAGGAGTTCATAATAATGGTTTATATATTTTTTCTCCTTCTTATGCATGTTTTCTCTCTTCGCATAGTAAGAATAAATCTTAATTATGGAATGAAAGATTAGGTCATGTTAATTTTAGATGTTTTCATGATGTCTTCTCAAAATATTGTCATGGGACTTCCTTATATACCTTCTCATCATGAAACTTGTGAGAGTTACTTATGTGTTAAGCAACATACTAACCCCTTTCACAAGAATCATGATTTGAATTCCTCACATCCTTTAGAATAATTTTATAGTGATGTTGTACGACCCCTTGAAGGTATATATCTTAATGGTTATTTCCATACCATCAATTTTATTGATGATTACAATATAATTCATTTTTAATATTTTATTAAAAATGAATTTGGTGTGTTGTTTAAATTCAAAGAATTTAAAGCTTTCATTGAAAAAGCATCTAATTTTTCTATTAAGAGATTAAGAAATGATAATGATGGTGAATATATTAGTAAAGAGTTTGATTTTATTAAAATATATAATGGCATTTAAATGTAATTGACAACTCCCTATTCCACTCAACAAAATGGTATTTTTGAGAGGAAATACTACACCATTATTGAGATGGATGGAACAATGTTGCATTCTATAAATGTTTCTCCTAGTTATTATGGGTCAAAGCCATAAATACTGCTATGTATATTTTGAATAGATTTACTGATTAATCTTTGCATTTTTCTACATCAAAATTACATATATGCTTATAGAATTTTATTTTTTTTATAAAACTATTTTTTTGTTACTTTAGAGATATTAACTATATTGATAGTTTCTCATCTACATTGTATTTGCTAGTAAAATGATCTAGTTTGACTCTTGAAAAATATTTATTATAATTACACACACACACACACACACACACACACACACACACATAATGATTATTTTCAATTCATTCGAGTTAGCATGGAAATACTTTATATGCATAACATCATGCTTAATTTAAAAAAATGATCATGTTTATTTATTTTACTTTGGTAAAAATATCATGCTCATTAAGTTTAGATATTTTGTGTTTCATTTATTAAGATGCTTTCATTTCAATAGTGGGGAAATTACATTCTAATATGCTTAGATACTCTCATTTTATTATTTATGCTAACATCTTTATATGCTTCATTTGATAATAAGATATGTTATGAAATGCAAAGTGTAAACAAAGTTTGTATTATTGACTCTTTATTATTTACTTTACTAAGCATTATATTCATACATGTGTAAACTTATTTGTTTTAGTCTCATATCTGTTTGATTGGATGATTACATATCATGCTAAAATTATACATATTAGATGTATGAGAGGTAATACCTCAATCTTTTATTGAAGAATATTAAAATTATAATTTTTTTATGAGACTCAAATGATAAAATAAGTTATTTCTAATAGGATATCTAATGTTTGACTAAATTTAGTATTATATTATTAGTAAATTATTGTATGTGCATCACATAATAGTTGGGGATGCTCATCTTATCTTTATTGGAGATGTCAAATAACGAATTGTATACAATAATTTATGTTTTTTTCACTAATTTTGTAATCAAACTAGTGAACTTATTTTCCTAAAATATAACTTGATTATTTTTAAATGTGTTTTAACATAGAAAAACATGTCATATTTTTATGTATTTGGTTATAGTGATGTTAACCATACCATGTTATCATAAATATATCTTTGGATATGTGTTTAATTTTTTCATAGGTGCACAACACCAATAATTTAAATATATTAAAATTCATTTGTATTTTATTTGAGAAAAAGTCCTCAATGGTGATATAGATATGTAGTTATATCCTACAGATTAATTTCTAGTAGATATCTTCACAAATCCACTTGGTCGTAGCATGTTTTGGTAGTTGCGTGCAATGTTGGTCCTCTTAGAGTTGTCATTGAACGGGAGTGTGTATGACAATGTCACTTTTTAATGGTCATGTATTTTTTCTTATTCTCTATACTTCTTATCAATTGTAAAGCATTGTAAAATTCATGTGAAAGTCATGTAATTTAAGTATAATTCATGTGGAAGGTATACTTTTGTACCCAATTACATTAAAAATATACTTTTTAATGGATGTCCTTACGTTATAAAAGGCTCAAAATATGCTTAGTGGTTATTAATGAGAAACGGTGAGATGTAGTTTCACGATCATGCTAGCCTAAAATTTATATTGAGCTTTTTATGGATTATAATTCATTTTATTTCAAAAGGTGGTGTTTGGCATGATGAAGGTTTTTAAATCCTTCGATTATGTACATAGTGTAATTCTTTTTAAAGGTGACTATGAAATTTATCCCCAATTAGCATTAAGGGGGAGTGTTAGAGCATGTAATGACTAAGTGGTGCTTTATTCACCATTAGATTACCTTGAGAGTTAAATAAATAATAATAATTTATTATTTATTTAAATGAGGTTAAAACCTATTAAAAATAAATAATTATATTATATTTGTTTAATAATTATCATTATAATTAAATGTTCATCGAGAAAAATATGAGACCATTATTTACAATGGTCACCTTGCCTCATGAATATTATAAATAGGATTCACCCCTATTGTAAATATATATCTTGAACACACTGATTATTATTCACATGATTTTGTAAATAAATTCTAAGGAGTGAGATCAAGAAGGATTTATGTGTTGGGTTTATGATTAGTTTCTCAATTATTGAATCTCACTCATGGGCTTTTTACCTGCTGTAAGTTTTCCCACTTTAAATCCTTACGTACTATGTCAATTTATCTATGTTCATTTATATACTTTGCTTATCGTCATTCACTCTATGTATATCTTGTGTATGTATATTGATATTGTTTTATCTATTTTGTCAGTTCTTGAGTGTTGAAATCCATACACCATATTATGTTACATGCTAGTATTACACTGATTGAATAGACTTAAATAAATGAGAGAACTATATTTGGTTTGACTTCCTTTTTTAGAGTATTGGTTATGCAGGTGTTTTACCCTATTTTTTATTTACCATGTGTTTGATAAGTAAAAAAATTTATAGATCTATTCAAATTAAAATTGTATGAATTTTAAGTGTAAATATTAATGTAAATCAAAATTGACTAAAATTAATTGACATTGTATACTAAAAATAGTGAGTACAACTAAATAAAATATAATTAGATTTTTTATTTCTAGCTTACTATAATAGGTTTTTTAGAGTGAAACATAGAATAATACAATACTGTGACAACTCATGTTCAAGGATAGAGCTTTTGATTATGTTTAGATAGGTACACACTCCCTAGACAATAATGCAAGTCAGTCATATCCATTAACTATAGACTTGTCCACTTTAACTATGATGAAACTATGACTATTATATCACCTACAACTATATCTATAAAGAGGATTGAGATATTTACCTTATGCATATGTCACATGTAAATCACTATTTTTCTTCTCTTTGCCTTGAACACCTGAGGAGTACATATGAGAGTTAAAAACCTAAAAAAAATAAGAAGTGTAATGGGCTAGGCTAACCCCAATCATCCCATTTGATGATTGATAGTTAACTATGTATTTAGATACTTTGAGGAGGGAATAAAACCACACTTAGTTCTTACACTCTGATTGATTGTGTAATTTTTATCCTTGACTATATATATACAACTAGAAATTTGGCTTTGATACTTAACAATGTTAGTTTCTGAATTGATTTTAAATGCTTCAAACTTGGATTATGACTAATTCTAGTGAATGCTATTGAATTTAAGAAGAATAGGGTAAATTTTATCAGTGTGAAAAAATGTATAAGTGCTCAATAGATAATGGAAAGATAGAAATGAAGTCCCTTAAAGAATGACCTTTGATTATAATTTATAGTGAAACTTGTTGATAATTTTATTTAGTTGACTTTAAAATGTGCAGGGTGACCGATGAGAATATTTCAAATTTTGTAAACTAGTCTTCAAATGGTGTATGGATGAGGTCTTTCTAAGTGGGAAAGTATATAAAAATGGAATTTTATGCCTAGCGTGGAGTTTCCCATAAAAATAAGTATAGTTATCTTGAGGTTGGTAGTAGTGTGATAGTGATATAAAGATGTTTAAGCATTAAATTTGAAATTATTGTGTAGTAGTGATAGAAAATAGAGGGTTCAAGTGGCATATTAATAAATGGCTTAGAGGAATGGTGAATAAGAGTCATGTATTTAGGTGTAACTCAAGTGGTTCAATCTGTGTCAAGAATTTATATTATTGAGTCCCTATAATTAGATTTAGGTGTCTACAACTGAACCCTGCCCCCTCCCCACTCCACCTTATCCTAGTAATGAAATTTATAGAGTAAATAAGAAAGGAAAACCTAAGTGTGTACAACACGCTTTTTCTTTTGATTTTAATCTCAAATTGTGTATGACCCTCATTATAATAAACCATACAATATCACATGAAATAATTAATGTATATATTTTAAATATGTAAATCTAAACTTTAAAATTTGAAAAATCTAAACATTAAAATATGAAAATTAAACAAAGGGGAATGAAGGAGTACACATATAGGGAGATGAAACCATATTTACCTATAACTTGTAAAATATGATGAATCATTGGATAAATGCATCCCCTTATCAAATCACTTGAAGGGATGGTTACTCATATTGAAACATTGACAAACTAAGAGTGATCAATCCCCAATTTAAAATAACCAACCAATCCTTTTAATTATAAATATGCATGCTTCAACTCTCATAAATTGGGAGAAGTACCCAATGTACTAATCCAAAATAATTTGGAACCATGATGGGTTCATTATAAGTGATGCCAAGTCCAATGAGTTTAACTATACTTGAACATACATCACTAATAATAGAAGGTGGAGCCACATAGTGGATCACTAGAAATAATTCCAAGGCCATTAGATTTCACTAGACACGAATGGACATTACCTATAAAAAAATGAATCACACCATTGTAGACAGATATACATTCTTTTGGCATGATTAAAAGAAAATGAAGAATATTCATGTCCCCATCATTATCACAATGCCAATATATTTGGAATGAAATAACAATCATTTTATATTGAAACTATAGAAATGTATTGTAGTGCATATTTTCATAAACTAGTATCATTCCATTTAGTCCTTTGAAAAATGTATATATATGCATGAATCAACAACATGCACCTTGAATATGTGCCAAATTATATAGAATGATATGAATCTATATGCTCAGTTATAACTATATGTGAAACCTATAATTTGTGTTCATGTAAATATTTTTAATATGCCTATGAATATGTATCCAATTCAAGTCTTTGTAAAATGAGTGCATATACATGTTATATGCACCCATAATTTATATCAATGTGCCATTATCCATCACATGTCAAAAATTATAATTACTTTGAATCTTTGAAACATGTAATATGTTATAAAATATGATCTTTTCATTAATTTCAATATTTTAATGTTGTACTTTGTCATAAATGTGATTTTTTCATTACTTTAAATCTTTAAAACATGTACTTTATCATAAAATATATTATTTTCAATATTTTTAATAATTGAAACCTGTAATCTATCATAAAATCTATTTTGTCTTCTTGTGGAGGCTTGAATATTTGAGACAATCCCATGCCCCACTTTTGAGATAAACCATGTAGCCTACAAGTCCCTCATCTCAAAAGAATATTAAATGACATTATGTGATAAATATATAATAATGTAGCATAATTTCAACATGTGGATAGTATGTCATCATAGTAATGTAATTTTAATTAAATCATGTATGTAACATATTTAATGCAAGGCATACAAGTTACCTGACTAGATAGATTTAACAATGAGACATGAGTAAAGTAACCATATCTGAATAAGATTATGTAGTAAAAGTGCATGATATGGATCATGGCACTGCTAATCAAGCTTAATAAGTATAATAAGAACAATGTAAAATGTCACACAAATAAAACATAAGTCTAAGGGATACGTACAATGGACATGAGAATGTCATAGAAAAAATGCCATGGGATCCATGAAAAATACATTAGAAATGCCACAAATAAGGGATAGAGAGATGTCACACAAATAAGGCCAACCGGCCATGCATAAAGGACATTAATAAATTTTTTAAACAAGGGACATAGATATGTCATATACACAAAGATAATTGGACACATATAATAATAAATCAATGTATAAACTATCATGCAAGAAATTAATAGCATCAAACGAATATAGAACAAGTGAAAACTAGACTACACTATCCATATGTATCAAAATCACATCATGGGAGATTAGCATATCCAAGAAGCACAATGTGAGATATAATTAACAAGAAAGCCACTTATAATATATATAGTTCAACATGGTAAACAGGTCATTGATAGAGATAACCTATAACCTATTGAGTAAGATTACCCTAGCATAGGCATGGCCACTAGGTATAAAGTAATCTAACATCTAAGAATCCATGTATATTATGTATGTCCTACATCACACTCATACACCTATGAAATTTGTGTGTATGAAAAATAATATTTTATATACCATAACATGTGATAAATAATATATGTAATGAAATAAGCTAGCAACTCATGCACTACTCATGTCTTAATTTTTTTTATTTTTGAGAATATTTTTGATATTTTTAAATTTTTTTGTATTTTTAACGTATTTTACTCTCTATGTATTTTTGAAAAAAATTATTATTATTATTTTTTAATTTTTGAATGTAGCTAAAACTAGCCTATGATGTCAAAAATGGGAGTACCAAAATGTGTGCTTGTATCACACAAATAGAGAATGAAAATGCGTAAATGAAAAGTGCTACATGTAAATTAATATGAATCTAAAAATGGATCAAAGGCTATAATGTAATTGTATTTACCAATACTCATAGAATATTTTGTAATATGTGTAACTCTAGAGGCGTAGGACTCAGTGTATTTTGTTGTATAGTATGATAAGGTATCATTACTTGTGTTAATTATGTAACATGCTTTAATATCTTAGGTACCACATTAGGACACATTTTATAAGATGAATATATATTTAATATTTTAATAACTTTATGATGTGAATATTTTTGTCTATACGAGTGTATTATTCTCCTCTAAATTGACTATAAAAGAAGATATTGCATAGGTGAAAAAATTGTCTTTGCATTATGGTCTTGACTAAGTGTAATATTTTTTTTATATTGTCCTAGTGAATAGGTGAAATAACTATATATGTACTATGCTCTTGAATAGTTTCAATCATTACATTTATACTATGCTCTTAAATAGGTGCAACCGTTATCTTTTCACTATGCCCTTGAATACGTGAAATAACCAATTATGGTAGTGGGGGTAGAGGATTAACCATTGATAGTAGAGGGTACTCATATCGAATGCCTAAAATGTTTACACATCATTGACCATGTATATATTTGAGATATAAATGTACTTTTAATGGCATTTTGTAGATCTTATGTATCCAAGGGTGCCCTAATAACATGTCAAATATTCATGTGATTTGTAAGACTAAAAAAGGAGTAGTCATTGTTGTTTAACCAATATAAAGAGGTAGCATTATATTCCTAAGAGTATTATATGTATTTATATTAAATCCTTTGACTACCTTGTATTTATTATGTAAATCTTTCTTTGAGTACCTAAGAGTGTAAATAAGTTTTATTGTCTATGTCTTTTCACTTAATCCATTATCAATCATGACACTTTGTATTTGTTGTTTATTGATATAAGTTTGAATAAAGAGTTTATTTCTATATGAAACATTATCAACAATCTCACTATCATCAAATGTGATCATAAGATGTAGTGTTGATCCACCTAGAATTATACCAATAATGCCATCTATTTGGGGTTCATATGTCTAAGGATGAGGTTGTTCATTATATTCATGATGTACCTATAAATTATCTATGTTTTCCTCAATGAAATGGTTTAGAAATGGAATACTAAATATTTTTCAACTTTGCATTGTCATTTTACTATTAGCTATCCTTCTTTGTGGGTATGCTTAACTCATTAGTATTATCATTAATAATATATTATATCTTATGTTGTAGTCTATAACACTTATCTGTATAACTCCAAATACATCTATGATAGTCAAAATATGCATTATTTTTGAATCCCTTGTTTTGAGGCTTAGTCATATCAACTTATAATAGTATATGGAGAGATATGAGATTGTACTCACATAAATTTGGTAACAATATATGTGGAGGTGATAGTAACCATGAAAAATGCCTCCTTGGTGGATCTTTCAACTAAATTTTATTTGTTGGTTATGATACTAAATTGGTTGTTACTTTTACTTCATTTTTAATTTCATTATAATTGAAATTTTAGTTTGGTTTGCTTTTAAAATTAGTAATTGAATTATTTTCAGCATTTGGTGCATACAGTATTTTGTTCAAAGCTGTGAGATTGAATTCTCATTATTTGATTATATGGTATAACTCATAATAATATTTTAATTTTTAAGGCTTGATATATTCATGAATTGGTGCTATAAAACTTTTTGTTAATATATATTGTAACTCATTATATGCCATAGAATTGGTCAACATAGCTAGTAAAGTTTTATATCAAATAATATATTCATTGATTTTCTCATTAGAACCTTTCTTAAGATTAGAAATTTACACATAAGATAATTTGTCACCAATATTAATCAATAAGTGTGTTATTAAATTATCTACCAAAGGGATGAATTTCTTACCTACTTGGAATGGAGGATAATAGAATGATCATAGCATGTATTGTTTGAGGCTTCTTGAAAATATCTCGATTGATAATTTATCTTTATAAGAATGATAAAAGCATGATACATGAAATGATTTAATATGTTGTTTGGGATCACATTTAACATAATAAAGTGAAATATTAGGAGATATAAATCATACCAGTGATGAGTGAGATGCTATCTAAGATACAAAATTTTTATGGAGTGAAGTATGGGAATCCATTGAATGACTAGTTTTAGAAACACCTTACTCTAATTAACACACTTTAGCATGCAAGGCTATAAAATTTTAATCATGGTAATGTGAATTAGGTGAGGTTGGTTATGGACCATGTTTATTAATCAAAAGAGGTATGTATGGTGCCTATGTAGAAATAATCATATAAATTTTTTGTAAAACTTATGACTCCCCCATACTTGGGTATTGTTGACCAATTCTGACCCCTAGGTCAAAATGATCAACCCATATAGGTTCAAAAAAATTCATCTAGTTATTCAAGATTGTATATATTTGTAATGTTCTTATGATGGTCTCCAAGTGGTCATATTGGTCCTTGACTAGTTTTGTTTAAAGATGGGTCTTTCATGTACTTGTATAGTCCTAAGAGTCAGTCATGAGTCAATGTGTTATCATGTGTGTTCAAGGTTTAGCATGGTGATGAGTCATTACATAATATTTTTAATGTGTATTTAAAGTTATATTGTCATGTATTAACCTTATATCATGTTGTTCTACATTTTAAAAGCCTTAAGTCACCTTTTTAGGCCAAAGTTGATGAATTATATGTACCACTTTAAAGGAAAAATATTCAAAGAAGTGTTATAATTCCTTGATGTCATATAAGGGTCATATATTGTCAAATTCTGATTAAACTTTTAGTTTAATGCCTAAATTAAAATAAATACTCCTTTGCATGTAGTTATAAGTACTTGTATGGACTAGAGAGATCTATTTACAAGTGAAAATGGTTTAGAGGAGTCTCTTTAGATTCAATAAGTCATATTAATTCTTGGAATCAAGTTTAAAGTATCAAAAATGTAAATAAATCTCTTTCTCCTCCATCACTCCCTTTGCAAGATCATAAAGGCAAATTTCAAATTCATGGTACGACTAGGAGAGAGAAATTTGGAGGCTAATTTTTTGGGCATTGTTAGGGGTCCTAGTGAGAGTAAAAATTTGTGGCATTTATTTGTATATTAATCCCATATCCTTTATGAATAATTTTTAAGAGTGCAAGGAGGTCACTATGTCTTGTTCATTCAAGGAGGGTCTAGTTTTACTCATGTTTCTTCAGTTCAAAGTTCAATGGAGGAGAATGGATTTTTTGAGATGTCTTCAGAGATCAAATGAGTATTTTAATTTTGGTTACATAAATAAACTCAACCATATGATGTGTCTTAAATAATTAAAATAATACCTCAAGTGCATGGTGCATATCATCCTAGTTACAAGCATTTTGGTTGGTTTGAAGTGTTTTCATCCTCATAAGTTTCCAAGTGCATAATTATTCAGTTAATATCCTTCACTCTCATATGATCCATGTGTTCTCTCTATAAAAATGGTTCTTTGTTGATATCCCTTTAAGATATGTCATGTTTCTAACTCTTAAAAGCATGGTATAATTCATGAATGGTCTTATACAAGTGTGATTGCCAAACTTGGACCAAATGGAAATGAGAAACCAATTATATAATATGAATATGGAATTGAGTAGGCTGGAGACTAAGGTAATAAGCATGGGGCTCAAATACACTCTCTAACAAAGACCAAGACAAGCTCATCCACCCACAGGTCTACAAACCTTTAGGTAAATATTCATTGGTCTAGGTTTCATGTTGAAGATGCTTTGGAAATGGATAAATGTGATATAGACTCATAAAAATTAATTTGATACTAACTCATCCCATTATATCATCAAGGAACATGAATTAATGCCTATACTCCATCTTTCATGTTTAGGACTTGTATAGGAGTAGACCTCATACATGGGCCTGTATATATAAATAAGAAATTTGAGATTGTATAGTGTTAGAAGGAGATCTAAAAGTTGTTAAATTAGATGATATGAAATTGTATAAGATTTGATATAATATAAAAATAACTAAGACTCAATAAGTTGTCCTCAATAGTTTATCCATGTAAAAAGGCAGACCTATAGGTTACAAACCTATAGGTCCTCATTTTTCTGAAAAACCAATGGTCATGTAAAGAAGATATATGTGAAAACATGAATTAGTGGAGGTAAGAGGGAAAACACATGCCAATGTAACACCTAACTAGTTGAGAGTCAAAATAAGACTAAAATAACTAGTGTCATCATCATTTATTAAGTTTATAGGCTTAAATACTCATACATAGGTTTGTGTAGGAAGACAAGAAGGCAAAAGTTTGTGAGATGCTGATAAAGAGCCTTAATTGAGGTTAATTATTTTCAATATGTTCAATAACTTATAGAAAATATCCAATCCCAAGCACATTGGCAAAACCCTACAATGATCACCTATAGATATATATGTATAGACATATGAAAGAGGGTGTGTTCTTGTTATAATGAAGGGTCTTGAGAGTGTCAAAGAAGGGTTATAAAATATTAAACTATAAAAAATTCATGATGTTACTCAGTGGCTTTTATTGAGACCCTAAAATTCAAAATGCATTCAAATACCTAGTGACCACCTACATATTTGCTTTGGTAAGTAGGTTGGTTTCAAGTTTGAAGATAAGATAGAGTGAACATAAAGAGAATTAGAGTTTAGATCAGGTGGATAGATAAGTAAATGAGGTAATTTGAGATTAAATAACTCAAAGTATGATCAGAAAAATTTATCTAAATAAGATCCATTCTAACCGTATATACACAGTTAATCCACCACCTATAGGATTGCATTGTTAAGTAAAGGGTGTTCACTAGGTTTAAAAGCCTGTATGAATAGTCATGAGAAAGGAGGCTTTTTGGGGGTAAATAAGGAGTTTGAAAAAATTTATGAGTTTATAATGATAACATAGACCATATAATATCATCCAAAGTCAATGAAAGACAAGAAAAGTGCCTTTTAGACCTATGAAACCTCCTCAAACTCCACCAAGTGCAGGACTGCAACTCAAGACCAGTTTTCTCTTGCTTGGTGTGACCTTGACATATTTCACGGATATAAATGGATTTAAAGGATGATAAATGGTTTTATCCACTTCAATATCCTAGAATTAGTTGTTGATTTATGTCCCTAACATGTATGAACAAAGGCTAAAAACACATACCACTCTCTAATGGCCTAGTTTTAGTCTAAAAACCAAATTATCTTGCTTAGATTTATAGGAATGATTTTCATGGGAACATAATAACATAGGGAAATTTTATAAGGGTTGTCTACCTAAAAATTATGGCATTAGTTTAGGAGTTAAGTTCCTAGGGTTTATGAACAATCATTAAGAACATAAACCACTTTAAACCCTCCTAAAACCCTAGTAATGACCACTTGAGAGAGATGGGAATCTAAAGTGAATTAAATTAATTGTATTTATTCTTAAACATATTTCACATAATTATTCAATATAATTAGGTTCTCACCATGAACTTTACATGTACTTGTAACTGTATAGACTGCATTTAATGCCATGTTTTGTAGGGTTTTAAGGTGTCTTGTAGGGTCTTGACCAATTAAAAAAATTAAAAATTTTGGGGAGGTTGATTTTGTATATATTAAAATTATTAAATCCCAAAAATCCATACAAGACACCATGGGATTGATCTTACAAATTTGGTTTTTGAAGACAGTCTGAAACAGGCTTTAAAAAGGGTTAGTTTCTTAGACATTTTGGTTCTCATACTTACACATGGTATTAGGACCTCAAATTTGGTACAAATGATGTTTATAGGATATTTGAATTTAATCACATTATTTTTGGTGGTTTCACATGTGTGTGAAATGTCTGGAGTAGAAACTTGGTCTTCTAGGCATGAAGGCCAAATTGGGGGAAGAGAAAAATAGAAAAAACACACTTACACTGAGAATCAAGCCATGAAATTTTTAATGTATTTGTAAATCCATATTAGGTCCTTAAATACATGCTCATTTTTTTATTACCATCTGTACAATGTCCTACATAAGGATATTTACATGATTTTTAAGTTATAAGGAATTTAGGCCAAATAAGAGCATAAGATCCAAGATGCAGTCTTGGGGGTTGTTTCATTAAAAAAAATGAGTTTATACATGTATTATAAGGTATATTAATTCCTTTCATGAAAATATATTTCCTTGATGAATTTTAAGTCAAGTTTTGAGCCATTTAGACAAGTCTAGGCATAGTAGACCAAGGGGTTTCAAGATACCCAAGGAGTTGGGTGATGATTTATATTGAAATGTCAAAATAAGAGAGTTCCAAAATTTATGATAAATGTTAGATAAAATGTATGAAGTAATTTCATGGTTTTATAATGATTAATAAGTCCATTTTTCACTCCTCACATGCAAAAAAGGGTAGTTTTGAAGAAGATGACCAAGGTGTCAAGCAAGTAATCAAATCCTATGCCACTTAGATGATGAAGCATATTTATAGGAGTAAAATATGTCCTTAGATACATATTGAGACTATTATCTAACTCCATTCTTATTTTTAACTCTTTTAGACACTTGGGAATCTCCATCCTCTACGCCCCCTCCCTCTCTCTTCCTCATTTCTCTATATAAGCCACCTCTTTTAGTATTATAAATCATTCACATCTGGTATGAAAAATCCCTAAAAATTATAATACTAATTTTGAATTTGGAATAAATATTTAAATCTGGTTTTAGTTTCTAAAATTCTTGCATAAGTGTGTGAAGTAGTTTGTTGTTGAGTGACAAGTGATAGTTATCTTTCTTTGCAATCATCTGTCTCTTTCATGCTTTGTGTGAGCAATATGACTTATATAAGTTCACATGATGTGTAAATGGATTATTATGTGTATTTAAGTGTGAATAATACTAATAGTCTCTATTATCAAACCTACTATTCATCTACCTTGAAGAATACATTACATTCTACCTTTGTGTTGAAACAATTTTGTTGGGAAACCCTTGGGTTTTGAGATCAATTTTGTAAGTTATTTTCCATGGTGCAGGATCAAGTAGGATTGTGGATTTTATCTTGATTAATCACCTCCATTTATTATTGTTTAATATTTTTCTATCCCTTTTCCTTAAAATCAAGTAGGTTAGTGGTTAGTTGTAGGTGTTGTTCATGAGAATTGGCCCATAATCTAGAGATTCACCTCTAAGAATTGTTACCCATAACATATGAGGTGTTTCAATGTTATCCAAAATTTAAGGAGGATATAGTATCCCTCTTTAGGGTAAAAATTTGGTTGATAAAATTTTTGGCACACCTGGTGGGACCTCATGGTCCAAGAAGTTGTCAAAGTTGGATGTTGATCTTGACAAATCTGAAGTTGTAATGCTTCCTTCATGCAGTATGTAGCAACTCCAACAATCATTAGATCTTCATTGTATACTAGTGATTCATTTTCATGCCTAAGGTAATGACAATATATTATAATAAAGGAATTCCATTTGAATTTTTATAGTGACCTTACTATTCAGTTAAATCAAATAGGTTTGCTAACACCCATACATATTCAAAGAAATATTATGCTGGCCAAAGAAGAGAGTGGTTTAAGAGGTACAAGATACAAATGGTGGTACAAAAATAAAATCTCAATCACCTCAAGGAGAAAATTTGTCAAATAAATAACTTATGGCTCTAAATCAGATATTCTAGAATGCTAAAGCTCCTTCTATTCCTTCTCTTATGCATCAAGTGACATAAGGTAATGGTACTACTATGACTTATAGAGGACATGAAAAGGTTGAAAACTCCCCTATGAAAATTATTGATAAAATTAATAAGGTTCATGTAAGCATCTAAATATGGGATACATTGTCCATTCCTAGACAAAGAGACCTTCTCCAAAATGAGCTCTCCAGGCTCAATGTAACACCTAGGTAGCCTAGTGAAAGAGGGGCAATTTTGAAAAATGAATTAAAGACTAAGGATGGGCATCTAATGAAAACAAAAATAAGAGATAAACCTCCTCTAATTTTCCTCTATATCATCATTAGAGACTCATTGGTCCATAATTATTTGATTGATAGTGAAGCAAGCACATCATTCATGCCCAAACAAGTAGTTGATAAGTTGAATTTGAAGTATGAATCACACTCCAAGGGGGTGTTATAGCTAGATGGATCAGCTACCAAAATAGTTGGAATCATCATAGGTTTATATTTAAATCTTCATGCTTGTCCTACATTATCTATGTCTCAATATGTTGTGGTTGTGGATGTGCCACCTCATTTTTACCTTTGTTTATCAAGGGACTTTACTGCTAAGATTGGGGGGTACTTGACTTCAGATTGGTCATATATGGCATTTGGGACTGGGTATGGTGCTAAGGTATCTATCAAGTCTAAGCCTCTAGATAAATCCAATGTGTAACCCTATGTACCTAACAAATCAAACATGAACGTCACTATCAATGAGGTGGAAAACCATCTTAATCAATTCGAATATCTGACACCTCTTGATGGCATAGGTGATCTATACCTTTATGAATCGGCAACTAATCATTATGGATTTGATCCATACAAACTCATTGAAGAAACATGTATGGGAACATCTATCATTCATGAAGAAAGTGATGAGTTCCTTGAGGTAAGTTCTAATGATGCTCTTCAACAATCTACATGGGGAAATTATTTTCTACATATAGATAATGATAATGATGTTCCAAGTGTGTTAGATCATGGTAGTTAAAAGGAAGATGCAATTATGCCTATTAAATAAGAAGAGATTCATGATCATGAGACTCAAGAAGGACATGATGATATGTGGTAGTAGTACCATGCCATAATATAAGAGTTTGAATAAGTAAGTGGGCTTGTAATTCCTCAAAAGAGACATGGGCTTGATGATGAGTTCAATGATGGACCTAATGAGCACAAAGAAGATTTTAAAACCCAAATCAAGAAAAAGGAAACCTAGGAGGAATATGATCAGGTCAAAACATAATTTTATGAATTTGAAAATCATCATAGATACCAATTTGATCTTGATCCACTTACATATGTATTTATAAAATAAGAAGCCAAGCTTAGTGATTATAGACATCAAGAACATCATAATTAAAATAAAGGTGAATTTGGGAAAAGTTTCATGATCCCTAAAGAGCATATTGAGAAGTTCCAAGAGAGCATAGAAGATACCAAGAAGGCTACAATGTTAAACAAGCCGAAAGGAGAGCTAAAGGGATCATTCAAAGGAGTCTCAAGTGATGTACTTGTAACTAGTAGAGGCTTCAAGAATGGTAATTCATTTAATCACCTTCATAAAATATTTTTCATTGATAACCATTCATAATATGATAGTTTTTTATCATGGAGTAGTTGTGATTATAGAAATATTTTTTTCGATCTTGGTTAAATCAAGAAGAATTATTTCACCACCTCAAACTCATTTTAAAGAAGTTATACATAATAGGTTAGGTGTGTTGTTTTGAGTGATTATTTTATTGTGTGGTTTTCCCTAAATGCCTTTCACATAGTTTGTTTGTCTCTTTTGGGTGGTTTGGTGTGAGTTTGATTTTTTAGAGGCATGTCAGTTTCATATTGTAGCATAACGGTGACTCTATTTCCTAATGGAAGGATAAGGTCACTGATTTATCGGCATTCCAGGCATAATACCCTTGTGAATCACTAATTTGTATACCAATTTTGACCCCAAAGTCAAAAATGGTCAACCCTTATAGGTTGAAACTTTTTCATAAGGTTTTTCAAGATTGTATATAGTTGTAATGGTCTTGTAATGGTCTCCAAGTGGTCATATTGGTCCTTGACTAGCTTTGTTTAAAGTTGGGTCTTTCATGTACTTGTATAGTCCTAAGAGTCATTAATGAGTTAATGTGATGTCATGTGTGTTAAATTTTTATCATGGTTATGAGTCATTATATAAGGTTTTTAATGTGTCTTTAAATTTATATTATCATGTTTTAACCTTTTATCATGTTGTTCTACATTCCAAAAGTCTTAAATCTCCTTTCTAGTCCAAATTTGATGAATTATACATACCAATTTCAAGGACAAATATTTAAAGAAGTGTTATAACATAAATAATGTTAGATAAGGGTAATATATGGTCATATCCTAATTAAACTTGTATTTCAACACCTAAATTGAGAGAAATACTCCTTTGTAGTTAGTTATAGGCACTTGTATAGACTTGAGTGATCTATTTTCAAGTGAAAATGGTTAAAATGAGTCTCTTTAGATTTGAAAATTCATATTAATTATTTTAATAAATTTTTAGGTCTCATATATTCAAATAACACTCTCTCTCCTCCATTGTTCCCTTTACAAGCTCATAAAGGCAAATTTCAAATACATGGTACAACTAGGAGAGAGAAATTTGGAGGCTAAAATTTTGGGAAATGTTAGGGCTCCTAGTAAGATTAAATTTTGTGTAATTTATTTAAAAATTCATCCCCTCTCCTTTATTAAAAATCTTTATGAGTGCAAGGAGGTCACTATGTCTTGTTCATTCAAGCAGGGTCTAGTTTTATTCATATTTCTTCATTTCAAAATTTGATGGAGGTGAATGTCTTTTGTGAGATTTATTAATAGATAAAATGATTATTTTTAATTTTTTTTTCATCAATAAAATAAACCCTATGAGTTTTCTTCAACAATTAAAATAGTACCTCAAGTGCATGGAACGTATCATCCTAGCTATAAAAATTTTGGTTGGTTTGAAGTGTTTCCATCCTCAAAATTTTCCAAGTGTCTCTTTATTCATTTATAATCCTTCACTCTTAGATGATGTATGTGTTATCTCTATGAAAATTTTTCCTTGTTGATAGTCCTTTAAGAGATGTCATGTTTCTTAATCTTGGAAGCATGGTACAATTCATGAATGGTCTTTTACAGGCCTAGTTGCCAAACTTGGCCCAAATAGCAATGAGAAACTAATAATATCATATGAATATGGTATTAAGAAAGTTTGAGGCCAAGGTAATGAGTGTGAGTCTCAAATACACTCTCTAACATAGACTTAGACAAGCTCATCCACCCATAGATTTGCAAACATGTAGGTAACAATTCATGGATCTAGGTTTCATGTTGAAGATGCTTTGGAAATGGATAAATGTGATATAGACTCATAAACATTGATTTAATACTGAATGACCCCACTATATCATCATGGAGCATGAATGAATGCTTTTACTCCAACTTCCATGTATAGGACTTGTTTATGATCAAACCTCATACACATGCCTATATATACAAATGAGAAATTTGAGATTGTATAGTGCTAGTAGGAGATCTAAAATTTGTTGAAGAATATGATATGAAATTTTAAAAGAGTTGACACAATATATAAATTACTAAGACTCAATAAGTTGTCCTCAATAGTCTATCTATGTAAAAAGGTAGACCTACAGGTTATAGCCCTGTTTGTCCTCATTTTGGACAAAAACCAATGGTCATGTAAAGAAGATAGGCATAGAAACATGACTTAGTACAGCTAAGATAAAAATCATAGGCCAATGTAACACCTAAACTTTTTGAGATTCAAAAGAGGACTAAAATAACTAGTGTCATAGTCAATTATTAAGTCTAAAAGCTTAGATACTCATATATAGGTCTATGTAAGAAGACAAGAAGACAAAAGTTTGTAGGGTGCTATGAGAAGAAAATTAATCTTGTAGTATGTTGAGAAAGATCCTTCATTGAGGTAAATTATTTTCAAGATGTTCAATGAATTGTAGATAATCTCTAAGACCAAGCACTCAGTCAAGACCCAAAAATGATCACCTCTAGCTATATATGTATAAACATATGAAAGAGGGTGTGTGCTTATTAAAATGTAGGGTCTTGAGACTGTCAAAGAAGGATTATAAACTCTTAAATTATAAAAAAAAATCATGTTTTTTATTAGTGGTTTATATTGAGACCCTAAATTCAAAATTCATTCAAACACATAGTGACTACCTATAGATTTACTTTGGTAAGCAGGTTGGTTTCAAGTTTGAAGAAAAGATAATGTGAACATAAATAGGATTGGAGTTTAGCTCAGGTGGATAAACAAGTAAATGAGGTCATTTGAGATCAAATTAATAAAATAATGATGAAAATTTGACCTAAATAAGAGTCATTCCAACCCTATATACATAGTTAGTCCACCACCTACAAGCTTGCCTTGTTAAGTAAAGGTGTTCACTAGGTTTGAAAGAAGGGTGGTTTGTATGAAGAAGAGAATCATGAAAATGATTATATGATGTTCTTATAACCTCCATATAGGTTTTATAGTCAATAAAATTATTTCCAATGTTGATGGACCTTGTTTAGGCCTAGTAAGCCTAAAGCCAAGCATACAGTCTGTATGAATAGTCATGAGAAAGATGGATTATTGGGGGTAAATAAGTAGTATGAAGACATTGATGAGTGTAAAATGACAAAACAAACCATATAATATCATCTAAAGTAATTGAAAGACAAGAAAATTATTTTTATGCCTATTATACCTCCTCAAGCTCCACCAAATGTAGGACTACAACTCAAGACCAATTTTCTCTTGTTTGGTGTGAGCTTGACATATTGTATGGATCTAAATGGATTTCAATGATGATAAATGGGTTTCCCCACTTCAATATTATAGCATCAATTGTTCATTTAGGTCCTTGAAATATATGAACAAAGGCTAATAACACATACCCCTCTTCAATGGCCTAGTTGTAGTCTTAAGGCCAATTTATCTTGCTTAGATTTGTATGGATTATTTGAATGTAAACCTAATCACCTAAGTAAAGTTTAGGAGGGTTTTCTACCTAATAATTATGGCATTAGTTCAAGAGTTAAGTTCCTAAGGTTTATAAACAATCATTAAGAACATAAACCACTTTAAACCCTCCTAAAACCCTAGTAATGACCAATTGAGAGAGATGGGCCTTTAAAGTACATGAAATGAATTGGATTTATTATGAAAATTATTATACATAATTATTCACTCCAATCAAGTTTGCATGTACTTGCAAGTATATAAACTGCATTTAATGCCATATTTTATAGGGTTTTAAGGTGTTTTACAGGGCTTTGAGAAATATAACAAATGAAAACTATTAGGGAGGATGATTTGGGGTGTATTACACCTATTAAATACTAAACATATATATAATACACCATGGAAGTTATCTTATAGGTTTGGTTTTTGAAGATTGTCTGAAATAGGCTTAAGGGCTATTTTCTTGGACATTTCATGGTTCTCATACTTACACAGTGTCTCAAGACCTAAAATTTTGTATGGAGGTTGATTATAGGATGTGGAAAGTGAATCACATTATTTTTTATAGTTTCACATTTTTGAGAGAGGTCTGTAGTAGAAATTTAGTCTTCTAGGCATAAAGGTTTAAATTAGGTAAGAGAAAAATAGAAATACACACTTCAACTTAGAATCAGTCCATGAAATTTTTCATGGAGTTTTAAATCCATACTAGGCCCTCAAATATATACTTAGTTTTAAAATACCATTAGTATAGTGTCCTACATAAGAAGGTTTACATGATTTTAGGGTTACACAGAATTGAGGCCAAATGAGAGGATAAAGTACAAGATAGAGTCCTAGGGGTTGTTTCATGAACCCAAATGAGTTGATTCAGGTATAATAAGGTATTTGAATTAATTTCATGAAAATATATTTTCTTTATGAAGTTTAAGTCAATTTTTGAGCCATTTGAACAAGGTTAGGCATAGTAGATGAAGGGGTTTCAAGATACCTAAGGATTTGGGTGATGATTGATACTAAAATGTCAAAATAAAGGAGTTTCCAAATGTATGATAGGTGTCAAATAAGAGGTTTGAAAGTAGTTCATGGTGATTTAATGATGAATAAGTCAATTATTTACTCCTCACATGTAAGGAAGGGTAGTTTTAAAGAAGATGAGTAAGGTGTTAAGCAAGTAATCAACTCCTACACCACTTGGATGATGAAACATATTTAGAGGAGGAAAATATTTCCTTAAATACCTATTGAGATTATTTTATTACTCCCTTATTATTTTAAACTCTTTTGGATACTTGGAAATCTCCCTTCTGTATGCCCCTCTTTGTCTCTCTCTTCCTCATTTCTCTATATAAGTTACCTCTTTTGGCATTGTAAATCATCCACATCTAGTATGGTGAATCCTTGTTGAGTTAATTATTGATTTTGCCTTTGGAATAAAGATTTCAAGCTGGTTTTAATTTCTCAAATTCTTATATAAGTGTGTGAAGTAGTTTTTTATTGACTGACAAGTGATAGTTCTATTTCCTTGCATTCATCTATCTCTTTCATGATTTGTCTAAGAAATATGCATTCTAACAGGTCACATGATGTGTAAATAGTTGATTTATGTGTCTTCAAATGTGAATAAGAATACTAGTGTCTATTATCTTAAATAATACATTGCATTCTACCTTTATGTTGAAACATTTTTAGTAGGACAACCTTGGGTTTTGAGATCAGTTTTGTAAGTTATCTTCCATAATGCAGGTTCAAGTAGTATAATGAAGATCATCTTGGTGCATCACCTCCATTATATTAGTGTTTAATCTCATTCTATCCCTTTTCCTTCAAATCAAGTAGGTTAGTGGTTTGTTGTAGGTGTTTTGCATGGGAGCTAGCCCATAATCTAAAGACTCACCTCTAAGAAATATTACCCTTCTCATATGAGGTGTTTTAATGTTATCCTAAATTGAAGGAGGCTAGAGTAGCCATCCTTAGGTGCAAATTTGGTTAATAATAGGTACGATGTCACATATCTAGCTAGAGGTGTTGATATAGGAATAGAAGTAATAATCGAAACTGGAACACCTAAAGTGAAAGTATTAGATTTTTCAAGATCATGAAAAGGGTCATATTACTCTCCTAATGTAGAAGCTTCAGCTAATTTATTTTTTCTCATCTCTTTTAGTGTTTAGTAGTGCATTAATTTTATAGGGATTGGAATTAAGATATTTAATGAATTATTTATCATTAATTCATCTGATTGCTTTGCATTACTTTATCAATCTCAATAGTCAAGATAAGTCCATCAATAGGGTGTGTAGTATCCATTATAGACCTAAAAATGTACAATTGTTATTGTTCCCAAGTTTTACATGATTTTAAATTTTTTTGCCTTAATGATGATTTTATCCTAGGAGAATCATGGCATGACATAACATTTCAAAAATTTGATTAAAGAACACTTGAGATTGTGCATTATTAATTTTTTCCATGATTCAATTTTGAACCTTTGAATTTTTAAATGGCAGTAAGGAAGTAACTAGATAGGGTGTATTTTATTTTTAGGCTCTTAAATATAATGATCTTAGTCATAAAAAATGAACAAGGCCTAAAGGGCACTAACTAAGGAGGATTCCATCATCTTGTATTTGTACCATTCAATCTCTGAGGTATATTGAAAGTAACTTATTAGGGATAATCACTTACCAATACATTAAAAAATCAAATGGATAAATGTTTCTTATGGTTGAAAAAAATAAACCCTATGCATATCTGATATACTTGAGGTATGTGGAAACTAAATTATATGTATAGTGGTGTCTAATGGTTTGATTATTAGAGCAGTACCCCTCACACTATAGTTTGGGTAAAACTAAATACCACATTTCATACAACAATATATCCTACTAGTTTTACAACTACTAGAACACAGTTATGAAAGAAATAATAAATAAATAAAAAGAAGTTGAAATCTAACATAAGAAAATATTTTTTTGCATGGAAATCAAGAATTCAATTAAAAACCCCTAGGTCAAATATAAATCTTAGAGAAGTTATTTATTAAATATAGTAAATAAGGATCAAATTTATCTTTATTATATAGTAATTATGAGTTCGAATGAAACCCTAGAACAAAAAAACAAAGGAATATTTAAGTAACAAACACGTTCACAAATATGTTTTACCCTATTTTCATTTAACATGTTTAATAGGTATTAAACTTGATAGATCTATCCAGATTGTAATGCATGACATTTAAGAATAAATATAAATGTAAATCAAAATTGACTAATTTTGATTTACAATGTATGCTAAAAATAGTAGGTACAACCGAATACATTATACTTATCTTTTCTTATTTTTGGTTGATCATAATATGTGTCTAACATTAATAAATAAAACAAGATTATGACATCTCAAATCTAGGGAAAAAGTTTTTTATCATGTTTAGATAGGTTTGTGTTCCATAAATAGTAATAGGTTGGATATGTCTATTGATTATAAACTTGTTCACTTTAAATATGACAAAATTATGACTATTCTACCATTTACACTTGTGTCTATTGAGAGGGCTATGATATTTCACTTCTTTATGTGTCACACAAAAACAAATGTTTTCCTTATCTTTACCTTAGAGAACCTAAGGGTATTTGTGAGAGATATAAACTTTTAAAAAATATTAGTAAGTGTAATGGGATGAGTTAACCCCCAATCACCCCCTTTGATAACTCACTACTATCTACATATTTAGATAGTCCAAGGAAGGAATCATGTCACACGTAGTTTCCCCTCCTGTCATGATTATCCAATTATGATCCTTGACTATGTGTATGTAGCTATAAATTTGGATTTGATACTTGAGAATGTTAGATCTTGAATTGATTATAAATGTTTTAGACTTGGCGTGTGACTACTCCTAGTGAGTGATCATGAATTTTGGAAGAATATGTAATATTTTCTCAATGTGAAATAATGTATAAGTGTTGAATATGTAATGCTAAGATAGGAATCAAATACCTTAATTAATGACCATGATTTGATTTAAAGTGATAAATTTTGACAATTTCCTTTATCCAACTTATGAAACATTTGGGATGACTCATAATAATATTTCACTATAGAAAACTAGAAATCAGATGGCACAGGGATAAGCTCCCTCTAAGTGGAAACGTATGTGGTAATGGACCTATGCAATGTACCTAGGGATATCATATATTTATGTATATGGGTTTACGTATATGGTGACATGTGGTACACATCCCCCTTACTTAGTTTTAATGGTCAAATATCTTAGGACAAATGTGTAACTTATGGAATTAGTACAATGGGTAATGAGTAGCCCTACATTTAGGTTAGAAGTTTACCCATCCATTATTAGTAATAGGGGTCTATAGATATGAGAGTAATATAATTTTAAATTATATCAATTAAGTGTTGAATCTTAGACTTGTTATAAGGATATTAGAGGTGTCTCCATTGAAGTGGAATTATGGAGTTAGTCCTTCCTTAAGGAGTATTATATGGTGTTTCCCTACCTTAAGATTATTATTATAATTTTGAATATATTTTATATTTTGGAATATTGGCCCATAAAAATCTGTTATGTTGTGTTGACTTACATTATATTATGCATAATTCAATTATTATATGAGTAGATTATTACATTTCAAATATCTTAAACCTATCCCATAAAAGAAAGGATAGTTATCCTAAGGTTGGAAACAATCTGAGAGTTATATAAATAGGTATGATCATTGACTTAGAAATTATTGTATAGTAATGATGGTGAATAGAGGGGCCAAACCCACATATAGATAAATGGATTAGAATAATGACAAATAAGAGTCATATATTTGGGCATAAATCAAAGAATTTAATATGTGTCAAGTACCTGTGACCATATTTATCTATTTAAAATAGGTAGTGTTGAATTTACAAATCACCCCTTCAGTAAATTCTAAACTCATACGCACCACACAAGAGGTTTCATGTTTGTGTGATGTTGATTTCCCTAAAATCAAGTTTGCACATATATACTTCTCTTCTGCACCTACACTTGACATTTAGCATGGGTTCTCACATCAATGAAGTGTTGATCCAAACTTATAAGTAGTTATCCATGCGTGTCCCATGCCAAGATCCTTCATTATACTAGTGCAATGCATAAGTCTTAGTACATATGTCTTCCTAACTTCAAGTAGTGAAAGAGAGAAATGTGTAGGGTGAAATTTCAAATCATGAAGAGTGTGATTAAGATATTCAAATATTCTTTTGAAATATTATTTAAATACTTACTCACACTCAAATGGTGAATTCATGTTCCAAGTCACAAACTTTCACATCTGCACCCTTGTTAAAAAAACTACGATCTAGACTACATAGCATTCTCTTTACAAATAGGATAAGTTCTCGATGAAGGTGCAGGCAATGAAGAACATAAAAAAAAACTAGGTGTAAAAAAAATTTGGGCCTTGTGTATTTATATAGAGGATCTCCCTCAACACCCTTCACAAACTTGTAGCTAAATTGTATAGCCAACTCTCTATGTAATCTTTAGTGAACACCTTTTGCACATAATGTACTTAACTGCCCATGAGTATCTATGCATGAGAATCTAAAATAAGGGATTGTTCATGGACTAGTGCATAAATGGTCCTAAAAGGGGAACATGTGCAATATCCTCACTACCTTCTCAAGATGATGAGGTAGAACCTAAAGATACACCCATGTAGTCCCACATCAATAGGCTAGTCTAGGTGAATTAGCAAGTGACTATCATAAATGGGGATGGTATTTAATCTTGATTGGATATCAAGGGGACCAAATTACAATAGAATTAAATATGGGGTGACTATTAGAGTTTTATAACATGATCATGTGCCACCCTTGGCTACCTAGACATCTTTCATTCTCAGATGCACATGTGGATCCAAGAGTGACCTTATTGTTACTTCCATGATCAAATTTCCAGATCTAGGTTGAATAAACATGGCTTGTAATAGTTCATATAAAGATCTTGATGATCTTAATCAACCTCAAGCTCTAGATGCCACTTTTGAATTCAAGTTCTTACATATCATCTCTAATGGTGAACTGATCATGTAGGGCCTTGCCCCATACTACATAAACGCTTATTTTTATTTTAAAAGGGTCAAAAAAATTTAGGCATCATAACACTACAAAAATTTTCCCTCCAAGAGCCCTCTTTTGGTAAAATAAAGCTCTCAATGTTCAAATTTGTAAGATTACCTTAGACTTTGAGATTAATAATAATTGAATTACTTTTCTTCATTCTCTATGTTTTTTATACATTCATGGTTATTGATATTAGTCTGTGGATGTTCATCCCTCTCACTACCATCCTCTCTTCACACTTTTGCATAAAATTAAAAATCTTTAGAGGTCTCATGTTGTGTATACATGGTTCTACATAAGTGTTATCTATGGACCATTTTTCATCTCTCATAATGTTTCACTGTGTTCCCTTACCTCCATCTAAAACACTTATGCAGTGCACCTAGTTTGAAGATTTGGTAACTAGTTTATTAATTATATTATATTGTTAAGAAACTGATGAGATCAATCTATTCTTGGTGCATCACCATTTACATTACATATATTTCTTAAATTTTCCATCTCTTTTACCCTTTATCAAGTTTAGGTTTAGTGCTAGGTGTATATTTCATTCTTCTCTTTGTAGGTCAATGTGCTAATTCTAAGCCAAGTGCATATAGAATAGAAAGAAGTCAACCTATTCCAAAGGTTCATCCTAAGGATAAAAAGAGTCTCACACCTTATGAGATGATCCCATTGTTATGATAATACATTGAGTCACTCTTTGGCATACAGGTCCAAGGTGTTAGGCATAGAAGAGTCGCACATCAGCATACGTGAGATCCCTTCACACACTAGTGCATGTTTTGAGTGATAACCATTTTTGGCATGCCTGGTGGGACTAAATTGAAAATTTGGATAAGATATTGGTGATACTCACAATGATTCATGTTTTGAAGACTCTTTATAGATCACCTGGTGACTTCAAGAATTCCTAGTTTATAAAGATCAACCTTTCATTTATACGCTAAGATAGAATAAATCATCTTCAAGGGGCATTGATTTTCATTTCATTGAGCTATATATAGTTTTTATAAGAAGTGGAGTTAGATTATATTTGTCTTCTATCAGAAAGGCTATCGATGCAAGATGATATTTTCCAAGATCTCAGTCTACACCTCAAGTTGGTTGATTCCCTACATATAGAGGAAGATTATTCCCTATTCCCTTCATGTTTGTTCATAGAAACCAACATTTGTTCCCTTTAATGGAGGTATCCAATTTATCCTTCCATAGTATGATGATGTTCTTATAACTTCTCTAAATACATCCCCTACATTATTGGAGAAAATTCAAATACACCTGTAAAACACATATTGGACATAAGAAATACTTACTCTATCCATTATGTGATCAAAGACAACATTGTAGTGTGACTCCTTGACTCTTATTTGAAAGGTAAATTGATCAAATGGTATCACAACTTACAACCTAGTTCTATTCATAATTAAGATGAGTTAGAAGAGGTATTATGTAGGTAGTTTGAAGAAAAGAGTGACCACCTATCATAAATGGAGTATCTCATGACCATCAAAAGGGATCCACATGAGTTGATGGTCAACTACAACTTAATATTATAGAGGATTTGAGAACAAGTTCCAATCCTAGTAAGTCCAAATCCTAACACTGCATTCTTTTTTTTTAAGATTGTTGATCAATAATGTGTCTAGAATGATCCAATCTATGTTAGATGCAGTACTACCAAATGTATATGAGGTCATTATATGAGCATAAAATACTTGATTTAAGTAATAAAAATTGTGCCCAAACCCCCATGCTATTATATCATAATCCCCCATGTTCAATTTTATCTACCTTACCCCCTATTCCAAGTCTATCCCCCATTCCTATTATTTTTAGCCTACCAATTCCACCAACTTTTCCACCCTTGAGCGAGTTGCACGAGGTAAAGTCCTTATTAAAGAAATTTGAGAGTGATATAATGGTGCTAGAATGAATTGATCATATAATTATAGGCCTTATCAACCCTTAAAATAATAATATCAATTGAATAGGACTCCCTATCAATATGTTGCATAGACTCATAACCAACTCACATATAATAGACCTCTCTATGCACCAAATCCTAACACTATGAGAACTTATAGAGCTCTAGTACCTATGAAAAATGAAATGATGTAGGAAAATGAATGGTGTTATATGATTGATCAACCACATGATTAGGTCATGTGCACAAATGGAGTGATGAATGAGGTACCTATTATATATAATATGCCACCTCCTTAGGAGCCTCCATCTATTTCATATCAACCAAGGGATGAACTGCAAGTGTGAATGTAAAAGTATGGTGAATCCACCATATTAAATTGGTAGGAGGGTGAATTAAATTATGTGAATCATAATGAAGTTACAAGTGTAATAATAAACCCAGTTGATTTTAACACAAGATTTAGAAAGAAAGCAATGTTTCAAGAACCTTCTTCTTTAGTGACTTCAACTTTTACACCCAAAATTCAGCACACAGATACCCAAGTCAAAGTACCTAGACAACCTTTGATGCATATGGAATAGGTTGCACAAAAATAATTATAGCCTTAGACTAGTGCATAGGTGACAAAATAGATTATAATTCAAAAGGCATAGATTAAAGGGACTCAAATCCCCTTTAACATAGTTGAGTAGATGAATAAGATTAGACTAAACATTTCTGTGTGGGAAGATCTTATTATTCCTTCCTAAAATAAATTGTTGTAGGACATCCTAAGAGGCTTAAAACTTCATGAGCCATCATATATTTTACCAAATACACACATAATTTTATGCCAACATAAGGAAGAAGTTCACCAAAATAGAAATCTGCCTCCATTCTACATCTCTCTAATCATCAGTAAACATATTGTACATAATTGTATGATATATTTAGGTGTGAGTAGCTCAATCATGCCAAAGAAGATTATAGATATGATAGGTAGAGAATATTCTCCCATCTCAAAATGAGGCATCCAATTATATGAAACAATGGTTAAAATTGTGTGAATTGTTAAATATCTGAGTCTCACTCTAGATGCATGTCTAAGCCTTTTCATTATACAGGAAATCACAATCATTGACTTACCCCCTTACTTTTATATATGTCTCTCCCAAGATTTTATTACAAATATGGGCCAATATATATCCTAATATTAGTCACACATGTTAATTAGAACCAAATATGAAGCCAAGTAGACCATCAAATTTAATCCTATTTCAAAGAATCACATAAAACCATAAATTCCTAGACTGGTTGATGCAAATTTCACTTTATTTAACCCATAAGAGAATCCAATTCTTCATGAGACCACCATACCCCTTGAATAGGTCTATGATGACTTACTTTATGAATGGGTGTGAAAGCATTATGAGTGTGAACCATATGATAATGTAGAGAAAATAGGACTAGTCATGTATTGTATTCTTGATGAGGACACCTTATTGCCTAACCTTCTAAAGTCACAAGAAGACCTTGAAGGCATATGGAAGTTATAATTTAATGGCTCTTAAAGTAAAAATGGTACAAGATAGAATGTTTTAATGATCTCCCCTCAAAAGGATAAATGTTTTCATGCATTTATATTACAATTTAGCAACATAAACAATGTTTTTGAGTACAAGACATTGATCTAGGGTATCCAATTGGTGCATAAGAAAGGAATCAAAGGTTGTAATATTTTAGAGACAACATGGTAAACTAGGTTAGAGTGTATAACATGTCCAAAAATAGTTTTATAAGAGCTCAAAAACATAGGGCATGGGACATGATCAAAGGGTTTAATGCTTTCAATATCCATTCCATACCAAGGGCATGTAATGATGACACTAATAGGCTCACAATTGTGTGTGTGCAGTATGACCCCCTATGTAATATAAGGAATGAATTTGAGTAGCTCATAAGACATGTAGTCAGACCAACAATCCTAGATAATGTAATTAATTGTTAGGTGTTTGAGAGTGATGAACAAATTGTCAACTTATTACAAGACAAATTTGAGTTTTGCACCAACAATCAACCTCAAATCCAATCTCAATATGAAGATCATATCATTCAATTGAAAGGAAACAATATTATTAGAGGACTAGTCATACTATAAATCATCTTTAATTTTGATGACCAATTAAAAGCTGAGAGTAGAAACATGACGATGGAGGAAATCATCAAGTCGATAGCCATCTCTGATGACAAGTTCTTAAAAGTTCGTAACGTATGATCCCCATCTGAATTCAAAGAATTTAGTGAGCTAAGTAGAATGTATGATGATATCTTCACATAGAGCTATTAATACCTCAAAGGCTTTGATACAGGATTAGCCAAACATATAATGGAGCTTGACCCTAATACTAGGCCAGTCAGGCAGAAGTAGAGGCTAGTTAATATAAAGCTTTATCCCTTGATGAAGAAGGATCTCTCAAAGCTCATTAGGCCAACATAACATTTATAATCAAACATTCCTCATGGGTTTCCAATTTGGTCTTAGTATATAAAAATATTGGATCAAATCCTATAAAAAATCCTCCTTCAAAGACCACTACCCTTTTTCCAATGGATCAAATCCTACAAATAGTCATAGGCAAAAAAAAAATTCACTGTTATAAGGTTATTTGGGCTATTACTAGGTGCTTATGTAAGAGTACGACTAATTCAAAATTGCACTCACCACTAAGTGAGGTACATTCACATACTAAAGGATACCTTTTAGTTTGATAAATTTAAGAGATACCTTCCAAAGGGATATGGATATGGAATTCAAGGGACTCCTCAACAAAATCATCTTGGTTTACCTTGATGACATAAATATTTTCTCAAAGCATGTAATGGATAATTAGGTTCACCTAGATCAAGTCTTTTAAAAATTCCAAGAGTTTGGGACCTCTCTAAACCCAAGAAAGTGTCTATTCATAGTGTATGAAGGTAAAATTTTGGGACACATCATTCCCAAAGAGGGACTTGAAATTGATCTTGAATGAGTTGAAGTCATTCTATCACTCTCTTTCTTAGGTCACAAAAAGGGTTTCCAAATTTTCTTGGAGAAAAAAAACTTCATTAAAATATTTGTGTTGAGATTCACAAATCTGGTCAAGCCCTTCACAATAATTCTCAAGAAGAGCATTGCATTAATCTAGACCCAAGAAGGTTGAAGCAGTTTCAAGGCCATCAAGCATGCCATCAGAGAAGTTCCTACATTGATAAACCCAAATTATAGCAAGAATCTCATCATTTATTCATTTGGAAGAGTTAAAGGCATCTTGATAATTATTAATCAATAGAATAATGACCAACTAGAGTAACCTATCAAGTTATGTAGCTAGGCACTCAAGGTTTATTGGTTATATTATATCTTTGTTTAAAATCACACCCTTGTAGTAATAAGAGAATTCAAGAATTTCATGTATATTCTCTCCAACAATAGGATATAGCTTATGGTTTCACACTCAAGTATAAAGGATTTATTACTTATCAAGGACATAGGTAAAAAGAGATCCAGTTGGGTCACAAAGGTGATGGAATATGACATAGACATCTAGATCACTGCGCTGGTATGAATCAAAGGAATTTGTGAGTATATGGTAGAAGATGTGAAGAATTAAGACTACATAGTTCTTGAATTACACAAAATCCAACCAAAAAATAAATGCAATCCAATAATCTATACTATGAGCATGAGGATCTTCCTTTATAATGGATTGTATCCACATGGCTTGAATGAATCCAAGCACAGACACTTCAAATTACAAGACATTACTTATGTGCTTGTCAGTAGTTAAATTTTCAAAAAAGATATCAATAAAATCATGTTTTGATGTATAGAATAGAATCAGGTGAATAAGATCCTATAAGAGTTTCGTGATGGATCATTAGGAGGCCATTATTCACTAAAGAACACTATAGTGAAAATCATGTGATCTAGATATTATCGACCAAATCTATTCAAATATTTGCATACATGGGTGCAAAGGATGAAATAAGTGTGCCTTATTTGTAGGTAAGTATAAATTGATATCCCTACCCTTACACCTAATATAATATGGTCAACCCTTTACACAATGGGGCCTAGAATTCATTGGCATGATAAATCCACCATCAAGTGTTGGGCACAAATGGATACTCACAAAAACAGACTACTTCACTAGGTGGATTAATGCAATGGCACTAAAATAAGCTAATGAGGTCTCCATCTTGAAATTTTACAAAAGCATTATCACAATATTTGGTGTTCTAGACACTATTATCTCATACAATGCACTAGTTTTTCTCAAAGGAAATATTAGTAAATGGTTAATCAAACATAGCATCCATATAAAAAAATATTTAAATTATTACCCCCAAGGTAATGGTTTAGATGAATCAACTAACAAGAACTTGGTTCACATAATCAAGTGAACCATAGAATATAAGCAATGATCCTAGCATACCAAGCTCAATATAACCCTCTGGGTAGATTGTATAACATAAAAAAGGGTGTTGGGGAATTCACCCTTCATGTTAATCTATAGAACGGAAGCAAAGTTGTTTGTGTTTCTCAAATTTCCTTCACTATAAATAGCTCATCAATTGGAAATGAACGAAAGTGACCTAATGATATTAAGTTTAGTTAAACTAATGGATCTCAAAGAACTTAGGGTGTAGACCATATGCACTATGGAGCTTTAGTAGGCACAAACTAAGAGAACATTCAATATAAGGTTTATTGATATAATTTTAAATTAAGGAGACTTGGTACTCAAATGGAATTTATAAAAATCAAAATTGGGAAGAATATAATGCTAGATGCTATATGGAGTATCCCATATACCATAGTCAGTTGCAAGCAAGCCAATTTCTACCAATTTACAAGGGCAAATGGAGAAGTGTTACCCATCCCAATCAATGGGATTCACCTCAAGCACTGTCTCTAATGATCATGAATGACCTTATAAATATTAATTTACATGTTTTAGTTTCCCTAAGTGTTACGTGCACATGTTATTGTTTAGACTAGTTTATTTTCCTCCAAGTGTTTGTGTGTAGTTAGGTTAACTTAGTTTTATCATTCTTATAAGCACCATTTAGCATAGTTATTTGCTTTGTTTTTCCTTATGTAAGGTATATCTTTTACTTCTAAGTTCAAGTGGGATTCTCATAACCAATCACAACCAAGAGAAAGAAGAGTAAGGGATTTTAGGTGACTTCATACCCAATGGATTACTTCAAGGCTACTAGATACCCACTTAGTAGGCAAGGGATCTATAAAGGTTTCCAAAAGTGTTGACTTTCCAAGTCACCCCTTCAAAAAACATTGACCACAAAGGACTACACAATAGGTTATACATTTTTATAATGTTAATTTCTATAAAATTAAGTCTACATACAAACACTTACCATTTTCACCTAAACTCGATAGTCAGCATGGGTTCACACATCAATGAAGTGTTAACCCATGCCTATAATTAAGTATAAATACATGCCCCATGACAAAATCCTTCATCACACCACCACAGTGCATAAGTCAAAGCATGCAAGTCTTCCCAACTTCAAGTAGTAAAAGAGATAAATGTTCTCTTATTTAAATAATTCCTCACACTAAAATGGTGAAGTCTCATGCCAAGTTACAGAGTTTCACATCTACACCCTTGTAAAATATAGAACCTGATATAAATTACATAGTTTTCCCTTCATAGACCAACACAAGTTCTAGATGAAGGTATAAACTATGAATACCATCAAAAGAGACTATGTGTAGAAATATTTTGTGCCTTATGCATTTTTTTAAAATATCTCCCTCAGTTCCCTTCACAAACATGTAGCCACACTACGTATCCAAATCTCTATATAATCTTTAGTGTACACCCTTTTCAAATAATGTACTTAGCTATCTATGTGGAGTCACATGTGAGACTCTATAAGAAGGGAGTGCTCATAGAATAATGCTCATAAGGTCCTAAAATTGGAATGTGCATAACAAGTCCACTACTTGCATAAGATGATGAGGCAAAACTTAAAGATACACCTGCATAGTCCCACATTAACAATATAGTCTAGGTAAATTGGAAGGTGATCACCATAAATGGGGATGGTATTTGTGCTCTATTAGATATCAAGGGGATTAAATTAAAACAAAATTAAATGTAGGTGGTTGAGAGAGTGTCATAACATGATCATGCACCACCCTTGGCTACCTAAACATCCTTCTTCTTAAATGCACACGTGGATCCACAAGTGACATTCTAGCTACTTCCATGATCAAATTATCAGATCTATGTTGAATAATCATGGCTTGTATAGTTATTGAAATTATCTTTATGTTCTTAATCAACCTCAAGCTCTAGACATTGCTTCTAAGTTCAAGTTCCTACCTATACTATATTAACCATGATTTTTATTATAAAAGGATCAACATTTTTTAGGCATCATAACATTGATCCTCCAAGATCCCTCTCCTAGTATAAAAAATATCTAACCATTCGAGTTGGTAATATTTCCTTAGACCTTGATATTAATAAGAATTGATTTAATTTTCTTGATCCTTTATGTTTTATGTGAATTCATGGTTGTTGATATTTATATGTGGATGTTTTTCCCTCCCATTATCATCCTCCCTTTGCACCTTTGCACATAACTAAAAGTCTCTATAGGGCTCATTATATGTATACATAGGTATACATAGGTATTATATATGGATAATGTTTTACCCCTCATAATGTTTTATTATGTTCCCTTACCTCCATGTGAAACACTTATGTAGTGCCCCCAGTTTGAAAATTTAGTAACTAGTCTATTAGTTGTATTGTGTCATTAAGAGATTGAGATTCTCACTCTATTCTTGGTGTATCACCTTTTATATTCTATTCATTTCTTACCTTTTCCCCTTTGTCGAGTTTAGTCTTAGAACAAGTTGTAGATTTCATTTTGATCTTTGTAGTTCTATGTGTTAATCCTAATCTAGGTGCATCTAGAATAAAAGGAAGTTATCCTATTCTAGATGTTTGTCCCAAAGAGAAAAAGATTCCTATAAATTGGTGGATGATCCATTTGTTATGATGAGATACTGAGTCACTCTCTACCATGCATGTCCAAGGCCCTAAGTGTATAAGATCCATGCATCATTGTGTGGGATATTCCTTTGCACACTAGTGCATGTTTTGAGTGATAACATGTATAACTCAGCCATAGGTGATGGATATGGTCAGGTTAATACATCCATTTCGCACATTTTCCCCATTTATAGTGATTTCAACCTAAAATGTAAAATATTTGGTTTCAAATCTAGGAGAAAGAAATTAGATATGTTCACACTAGTTCATTGATATTTGAATCTATAAGAAGCATTCGTATGCATAGGAATAATAAGAAAAATAATCAAAAAATTAGCACATTCAAAACAAATGGTTCCACACTCTAACATATGGTTATAAATTTATAGTATCATCCATGAAGCATCGACATGTCCCAACATTCACATAGGACCATTCCAAGCCACATTGTGATCTCCACTGATGATTGTACCATGTTAGAGACCTACACATTCCAAAAATAAGCTAAGTATTGGTGTAAACAAAAGTGGGTGGTTGTAATCATATAAAAAATACCATTCATGCCTTGGATGTCAATTTGAGTTAAATTTACCCCTAGTATAGATCTTGACCCATATTAGGGGCCCTTTTGATCCATTTTTAGTCCCATAGCAACTACAAATAGCACCCAAGACTATAGAACACCACATGAGACCCATAATGGATCAATTCATTGGTGATTTAGGTCTCTACACCCTCCCAAAGGTAATTTACATCTCCTTGAGAGGATTAGGGTCAACTTAGACCTATTCTTAAGTCAACCTCTGAAGTCATTTTTATTAGAACACTATATAAACACTACTCTCACAGTCTTACACACTAGGTGGACATTATCACAAAGAAGCACAAAAAAGTACCTCTTCACATTGAGGAAAAGTTCCCAATTCTTCTAATATTATATTGACTCAGCTCAAAAATTCAACAATATAGACCTAGTGTAGGTATTTATATCTGAAGTGGCCTCCAAGGCATCCTCTCAAGTAATTACACTTAGGCATTCTAGCATTCACTTACACTTTCACCAATCACTTAAGTGGGAGAAATAAACTAGGCTTGATCCCTCCTCAAGGTAATGATATGTAGAAAGTGTACCCACATAAGGGTATAGATCACATGTCCAACACATCAGACCCACTAACCCCTTTTTATCATGTTGTTCATTCAAACCCTTACAAGCATGAAACCCTAAGGTTTTCAAAGTAAAACTGAGATATAGGAAAAAATATTAATCACACAGACCTAAAATATGGACTATAATTATAATAAGACCTAATCTTAAAAACCCATAAATCATTCAAAAATAACACATTATCACTAAAGGAGGACACTAGAACCATATGGTGCTACTATCTAGGCTAACATTTGGATCCTATTTATGATACCTTGATCAAATTTTATGCCAGTTTGTAACCTCTAAATCATTGGTCTTGGTCTATTTTCAGCTAAGTATTATTTACATCATTTATTACTATTTTTAGAAAGGTCAAACTAGGTCAATTCTATTATAAATTAATGGTTATATTAATTGTATATTTCTACCTTGATTTACTATATTCATCCCTTTAACAACCTAGGATTTACATATATTAAGTCCTAAATAGATAAAACATTTGGTGAACCTGACTTACTTTGAATATTACACAAACCCTAACCCTAGATAACGTTAGGGTTTATGTTTCCATCCTTCTAAGACCCACACATAGATTTCAAAACCCTATATTTTCTAATTTTTATTTCATATAATCATAATAATAATGATAGATGAAGTTTATCACTTTTTAATAAAAAGTTTTCTAGATTCTTTTGCATTATTTTTTCCTTTTAATTGGAATGAATTCAAAGATGACATAAACATATATATACATGATATTTTATATCAATTAAAATTTATGTCATATCTCATTATATATCTAGCATGACATTATTTTATTATGTCAAATTCATTTAAGAAACAAAAATTTAAATACATAGAGGATCAACTACAATATAGTTTATTAGACTTAATCCATAAATTTAATACCCTAAAAACCATGTTTTAAGTTTCAATGTCATATTCTATGCACAAGAAATAATCTCCTTCTCATCCTCATCTCCATGAAGGTGATAGTTACTTTCCCTCTAATTAGGTCCATATTATCACTTCTCCATGAGATGACATAACCTATAGTATTATTAATAATACCCATACTTAGTCTATCCATGCCTACACATCTCCCATACAAGTTGTATGCCTACCTGTTCAATCAAAAGTAACCAGGGTTTTCCTTTATTAGACTCTATGAGATTAAATTATCAGTATGAGTGAGATAATATCATAATTATAGAATCAAAATTAGTTATTAAGTGAAAAGGTCACATTATTGGCAAGTCAAATTACATGTAAAAGTCTTCAAAATATGTCAATGTTCATCATGTATAGGCATCTATAGATAGAAACATTTTGCCTAACACTCTTTCATATCCAAGTCATAAAGTACAAGATGAGAAATATAATCAATGTCAAAATAATACACAAGATGGGAATCAAGACACTCTCCTCCCACTTAAAAATTAAAATATTATTGTCAATAAGGATGATATTTTACAAAGTTTCAAGATAGACTAAGGAAATATCCCTATGATCATGCACAAATTCTTCAACCAATAATGAAAATAAAGAACAAATCAAATAATGGTCAAACTTCTACCACTGAGATAAAAATATTATTACACCTACTTTGGAGGAAACTCAACTTGTACAACAACCTTTTTTAACTCAATAATGGCAACATATCTTATGGTTAGTTCCTTATGCATGAGATTCATTCTCTATAGGGTAAGGTGTTACATCTTGAGTAGGTTGATACTCAAGCATCACATGCCTTGGATTCTCATATTATTTTACATACACCTTTGGCACATCACATAGTGTCAACTCCATTGCCATCATATTCATGGAACTTAATCTTACTTTGTATGATGGTAAGGGTGACCCAGAGCACCATTTATGAGATTTACATGTAGCATGTTTAGACTACATGTCTAATGATTGGTTCCTTACTAAGTTGTTCCCATGTAGTCTTAAGGACTATTCCTTACATTGATTCTATGATCTTATAAATTATTCTATCACCACATTCAATCCATTAGAAAATATGTTTTTAGCACACTTTTCAATTAACATCAGTGATAAGATCTTATATGATCAAATATCACAACTGAAGCAAAAATCTAATGAACCTAATGTAGAATATGTCTTTCAATATAAAAAAAAATTGGCAAAGATGACTAGCCCCATGGTAGACAGATATTTCAAAAACATATTCAAATAGAGATTACTACTAAAATTGCATGAAACTATCTTTTTCAAGAAGTTGTTAACCTTCAAAAATTTATGCCACATAATAAGTGAAATGGAAGTCAAACTTCTCGATGTGGGAAAATTAAAGTACACAAGTGGATCAGAGTCAACTACTAAGAGTTATAATAATCCTCCATACAAATTAAAGGCCACATAAAACAAGAGTGATCCAAAGGCCACAGTTATCATAGCTTTAAAGCCATCTCCTCACTTGGTTTTATCATCTCCTTCATGGAGAGTTTTCACCAAACTTATAGAATCACTGGCACATGTTTTATTGTAGCTCTTGGAATGCAATGTCATATCTCTCCCTCCCATCAAATAGGTTGATATTACACAACCTCTTCCAAAGAGATATGATTCTAATGCATTTTATGACTATCACAGGGCACCAAGCCATACTACAAATAGATGAATCAACTTGAAACATAAGATATAAGAATTGATAGAGGCCAACATTATTAATGTGGGAACACCCATAGAGGTACTTAAATTTCAACAAACAGAAGACAATGAATTGAAAATATTCTCAAATCTATTTCTAAAGCATACTTATAATGAGGTAGGGGCACTTTAGGTGTTTACAATATATATTAGTCACATCCACCACCATCATCCTATCATAGTACTATAGAAGATACACACCCCCTACACAATAGCATTGGGGTGTATCATTCTATAGTAATAGCTAGACCATAATTATCAATTATAGTTTAGAGCACATTTTCCATAAATACACCATAGACTTCAATTAGACCACTAGTGCTAGTGAGGTCTACTCATATAGTGTTACCATCTACACATACTCTCCTAAAGATACACTTATTATAGATACCCCTATGTCATATATATGTTATAGATTATAGACGGCCTCCCTCTACCCCTTTCATTTTGAGATCAATGTTATTGATTTTTTATGGTTCTTATCATAGGGATCTAATGATAACTAAAGCATATCATACTAGATGGGTCTCTAAGAACCCTAAATTTTATAGGACACCCCAATTAGCTTCACAAATTCATAGCAACACTTCACAGGCAGTGCCAACTATAGATCACATAGTACATTAGGTTTTAGGACCTTGATTACCTATTCATATAGCACACATGATTATTGTTCCTTTATTTGACATAGGCCACATTGATAGTGAGTATCCCATGAGATTCATTAGTTAGTATGTTACTATCTTCTCGTACATAGTTTCCTTATTTCTTGTTCCTTTTATATAGTTTCATTTTCATGTTTCTTGTACATAGATTATATACAAAAAATATAAAACTAATATAATATTTGAAAACATAAAAATATTCAAATATTTAATTATAAAATATAAATTATAGATTCTACACATTGCCATGTTTACACATTTTCTACTTGAAAGACACAACATATGCTAGCTATATTAGTATAATCAATTTTTATCATATATACATGCTTCACTTATTCTTTTCAAATGCTTGAAGATACTTATAAGACCCAATTCCACTACACAAATCCAAATTTTCTATTATCTACCCACTATAGGCATATACATAGATACACAGGTTCTTCATTTAACACATTCACCCATTTGGGGCATCCTATACACAGTTTTGATTGTCAGGTTACATATTTAAAAACTATACATCATAGATTTATCATTGTTATATCTTTATATTGATCATACACTTACTCAAATTTTTTTTACTCAAATGTAGACACCTAAAACCAGCCACCGATAACCTCCAACTAGGATTTTGGCCAATTTCCACCCAAAATGCACAATTTAGCCTAAAAACACTAAAACATGATAAATGATGTGAAAATAGCATACTGAAGTGTTGATTTTGGCTAGGGTATCACTAAATGGGGCAATGTAATTTATGGTCCAACTAACTTTGACCAGTTCATTTCAAGTCAAAATGTCAATTTTGCACCCACATGCTCTGGACTGCTCTTTCCCATCAAATATTTTACACAAGACTCATGCCTTTATTATTTTTTGTTGGCAACATCCTAAATGGGAATATGCATCTAATGCATTTGACAGTAACTTCTAATTCTAATCCATTCAAATTTAGTACCAATAACAAGGCATTCTAATCAATTTGAGTAATATTTGCATATAATGTTTAATCATTTTTAAGAGCTAATTAACCCAAATCAAGGCCTAATCAAGAATTCCATGGAACTTGTTGAATAATTTGTTTTGGAAATGAATATTGAATATCTGCATCATCAAGTGACCTCATTTCTTGGGAAGACATCCCTAGGCTATAAATACCACAAATATCAGGATTTATGCCCTCCATGCCTCATCAATGCCTTCCATGATTCCCTCCATGCCTCTTAATTTTCCCTTTTTCTAATGTCATGATGAGGATAATTACAAACTTAATTCTAAAAATTGAATTAATCCTCAACCACACATCTCAATCTTGAAATGTACGATTGAGGTTTATTCTGATCAAATCCAAAAATCTATAAATAGGAGGCCTCATAGCATCATTTCTAAGCTATTTTGGTGCAAAGTTATTATGTTAAAATATCTTAAAGGACTTGATTATAAAAAGTTATAATGTCAAATTGATTTCAAGCCAAGCCAAGCTACAAGCCAAAGGTGCCAAGGGGAGATGGAGGTAGCCAAGATTCCATTGCCAAGGACTTCATGAGCACAAGCTGAGCAAGACACCATTACAAAGGCATTTGGAGCATCCAAGGAAGGTGAAGGAATTATTATGTTTTATTCCTTACTTTTTAGTTGTGTTTATCATTTGTTTTTGTTAACTAAGTTCTTCCTAGTGTATAGGCCTAGATATGTTATGTTATTAGTGTGTTTCTTTCATTTTTTTTTCATTTTGGAACTAACACCATACTAACCATCCTCTCTTGAGTCAAATTCCTAGATCACATGATGCCACACCCAATGGGACTAGACACATCTCACACTTGAAGAAGATCATTTTTCAATTCTAAAATATTTATTTGAGCCTTTAAAACTCTTGAAAATTGATTTTCTAACTTTATTTTGTTATTTTTGGTTGCCACTTTTTTTACATAATAACCGACATCAATAGAAATACAAACATTAGTTACTGCTTAATTGACATCAGTTAGCAAAACTAACATTGGTTAGATTTTGGTTAGCCAGAGTAACCAACATTAATGGTAATAATTGAATTCAGTCACTATGTTTTTCCAAAAACACAGACTCGAGAGCTACTTCTCCAAATTTTATTGTTTCAAACTCAAAAGGGACTCAAAGCTAAAGGACATGCTAATAATTTTTCTACACGACCAAGCTTAAAATTTTCTCAAAACATGTTTAAATCACCTTTGCATGCTTAAAAAGGAACCTTACTTTGGTGTTTAATAAAGAACTTAGATGCTTTGGTGAATTTTTTCAAAGTTTACAACTAAGACCAATGGGTCAAATGAACACAACCAAATCTTTCATTTGGGACTAAAATTAAACACACTTGTCATTTTTGTCTTCAATAGTTATTTGATCTAATATTTGTTTGGAAAGAAGAGGGATGTTGCATGTATGTTCTTCCATTTATCCCCTTTAGGGAACCCTTGGAATCAAAAGCACCATTCCTATTGCAAGTATCCTAGTCCAAGGCTTAGAAAGAATTTCATCTAAAGCACTCCCCAAAAATTCATCAAAGTTTGGGTGACCTTGAAAATGACCCTAAAGTCTTTTTATTTTATGTTTTCTTTATTTTTATGCATCTTAACTTGCGAGGGGCATGTCATTACCTCCCACAAATTATTTAGGGAAGCTTTAACCTGGGGTTTCATCTCTTGGCATTGACTTCACTTACTCCTTATGAGTTACACATGAGACGTATCTACATTTGGACATCGCACTACATTGAGCAAATAGTAGGATGTAGTGGTTGTAAAAAGGACTAGACTTTTTTACAACTAGCCAATGCCATGATCACCTAATTTTTGTGCTTATATTTTTCATCATTTTATGTGAAAGTCATTATGCAATTTGATTCCCCTAGAATCATTCGAAACTTGATAGTTTAGTCAACCCCACATGCTATACCCTTGCTAGGATTTAGATGGATATACTTAGATTATTTTGATCATTTTCTCATTTGGTATGTTTTTTAGACTAAAACTTATTTGTTTGTGTATAAGCCATGTCAAAACCAATTGGTCTATACATCACTCTTTTTTTTAAAGAGGCATTATACCGGTCATTTTACACCACACTTGTGCCTTGAAACTTTACTAAACTTAATTTTTTTGTGTCATTTGAGTTGAAAAGGGTACTGTTATGTTGCCCAAATCATGTCAAAAAAATTTGAGTCTTTTGAGTCCTTTACAAACATAACATTGACCACATAATTTGAGCATGCTTATGTCGTTAGGCTACTCAATTTGTTTCAAGACTAGTTCCCATTATATCAAAACCATTTGTTTCAAACCAATTTGTGTATACCATTTGGACCTTTGTCTTGTGCCATCATGCTATCCAATATTATCTAGCTTGTTTGGTCAAATCCTATTTTTCACCATTGAGTTTTTAATTAGCCTTGTCAAGTTTGGATTCAAACATTGATTGATTTTTGTTTAGGCCTTAATTTATGGGGCTGATACATAGATCTTTCTCTTTTGGGTTTCATAACTTCAGTTAATGAATTACCTAAATTTGAAAACTATTTATGGTTTGTTTGTTTAGTACCTATCCTCATCATTATTTGTGCCTTTATTTGGGAGAACACAACCTTTCTCAAAGAGCCTTTTGTCTTATGCCTTATGCCAACTGATCATGTTTATGTTTGATTCTATGTGTTAGGTTTATGTCAAAGTTGTTTCTAAACTTGTTAATTTAAATTAAATCACATCATGCCTATTTGTTTGAGCCTAGCTTTTGACTCCACATTTAGACAAAAGACCTAGCAACTCAACTTTTCCCTTTCCCAGTTTAGACCTTGTTTGGAACACTTTGACCTAGACCTTTGACATGATGGTTTTTATTCAAATGCTTGACCTTTTATGCATATAAAATTTGACACTAGGCTATTTTATGCCAAGTCTTAGCACAAATAATTTTGGAGATATATCTCCACTTTTAAACCACATTCGAGATATAGCTCCACCTTTTGACCAAGTTAGACCAAGTTTGAACCATTTATCCTTTAGACATAGTTTTTCAGAGTTTGTAGAACTCTAAGTATTTTTATTTTTGGAGCTTTCATCATTTACATGGATATGTCTCACTACACTTATGGTGGAGTCACTTACAATCTGACTTATAATATAATGGCCACACAAAATGACTTTTATGGCTTTTATCAAGACCCTAATGATGCTAATATGGTTTTTTAGACAGATTTCTATCTACCTCATATTAATCATTCATGGGAATTAAGCCACAAATTAACTTATGATCCAAGTCAAGACCTTGATTGGTATAAAGAGGCTTATGAAGAGGAATTTGAACACCCAACTATAGATAATGTTATTTGGGATATAGATCTATGCCTTATTTATAATAATCAGTACATGGAATATAGTTAAGAACTAGATTATGAGCCAACTCACGACTGGGATGATATGATTTATGAGGAAGACTTAGATGCATTGGCTTATGCAAGTAATCAAGTTTCATGATGTCCTTTTTTAATCCAATCATTATCTACCCCTAACCCTCCTTTGGATTATATGAGCTATCAAGCTCTGCACTATCCAAGGAATACCATTACCATTATTAGACCTAGTCCTTTAGCTTGTGCAAGAAACCAAGCTCCATAATGACCAACCATTTCTATACCAAGACCTCATCTTTTGGTTTGTGTGAGTAACCAAGCTCCACAATACCCCTTCATCATTCCAAGATATAGTCCTTTGTCTTGTGAGGGAAATCAATCCCCATAATGCCCTATTGTTAACATCTTAGAACATTATCCTTTGGCTCATGTGAGAAATCATGCTCCTCAAGGCCCTACCATTATCCAACTGCAAATCATTCCTCATCTAGTACTAATCCCAACCAAACCTTAACTAATCTAATCATTTGAAGACCAAGTTGTGTTCAAAACTAGTATTTTTCAGCTCATTATAAATCAAGGCTAAGAGAACTAACCAAACCAAGATGTTTCTATTGAATCAACCATTTGTGATGAATCAACCTATGATAAATTGCCTATTGATCCTATACCAATTATCAAGGTGTCTCACTTTGATGAGCCAATCTTTGCTGAGTCACTTCTTAATTATTATAACCACCTTTGAGAAAATCATTACCTTAACTAAGTACCTATTTTTCAAGAGCCTCCTATTGACAATCTAGTCTCTTAGGAGTTATCTCTTGACCTTTTTCCCATCTTAGAGGAGTATCACTTTGACAAACTATTCTTTGTGGATCCCATCATGTCATTATAGGTTGTTACTTATCCAATACCAAATATTTAACAAGACATCATTATAATAGAGTACCCATTAGATGAAGAATCAGAGTTAGAGTCAAGTTTTACTCCTAGACTAACATCAGATTTAGCATTAGAATTAGAATTAGTCTCAACATCATATTCAAAGTCCCTTGAGTCAAAATCAGATTTAGAAGAAGAATATGTTTTTGGTTATTAAAACATTGGTTATGCATGCCTTGCAAATCAATTGGAACACATTTGTGATCCTTCTATAGTTTTTGAGGATGAGTACTTTATATTTGACACAAGTTATCCTAGTATCTTCTATAAGGATTGTATAACCTCTCCCCATTTCATTATAGTTCTACAGACCATTACCATTAACCAAAATAGCCATATTATTAACATTCCATCTCCCACAAGTGTCAATTGGGACTGACATAATCAAACTTTATTAAACTACATGCATGGTGACATAGCAATTGAAGAAGATTAAGGAGGCCAAGACAACATTCATGTAGTAGAAGAACACTCTCTTAGTGAAACCTTTTCAAAGGTGCTAGGGGACAATCTAAGTCAAAACTTAGCATCTTTTACAGACACTTTTTTGGAAGAGCTAGAAGACAATCAAAGTCAAAAGTCAACATTCCTTAGTGAAACCTTCTTGAAGGTACCATGAGATAATCAAGACAACTTCATTGATGAAAACCTTATTGAGGCACCAATAGCTGAGCACAAAATTTCTTCACTACTTGATGAAGAAAAAATCAAAGATCAAATCAAAATATCTTCCTATCTACATCATAATCAGATGGTAGCTACTCTTAAGATCAAACAACAAAAAAATCTAGTGGTCCTCTTGAGAGAACAAGTCTTCAACCATGCCATAACCAAAATTATGTCAAATCTGTTATCAGCAACATTACATGTGACTGAAAGTCCTAATCTTCATTTGTTTTCCCACCTTTATACATTCCATTATCATCTACCATTCCATTTCATAGTCAAACCTACCATCCATTATTTTTCCCTATTTTCCATCCATGGTTACACTTTCCTTTGTAGAGGCTATAAAAATACCTTATCTCCACGTTTGAAGGAATTAGAATTAATGGCCAATGAAGATCACAAAAGCATTCTCAACAACTGAATCTGTAGGCCATTATTGATAGAGAAATTATTCCAATGAGGTGTGGGCTAGCAATTAACATGATCAAGTATTCTATTTATATCATTTGTTGATTAGGATGTGCATCTCCTCATTAGTAAGAACAATAGAATCAAAAACCACACCCAAGCCAAAAATGTATACCATGCCATTGCCATTATTACATATCCATTTGCCATTGTTAAAGTACCCAACCATTCACCCCATCACTTGGGGGAAATCCTCTTACCATTTCATCCAATCTATCAAAAACCATCAGTATCCTTAGCAAGACCATACCATCCTATCATTCCATTCTTATCTAGACCAAAGCATGGCTTTTTTTTCATCCTACCCAATCCTATTTTGATCTTGGTTCCTTTGGTTCTTCCTACACTTTTTGTGAGAGGATTCTGATTGAGTTTCAATAATCAATCAATCCATGTTTACAATGGCAGTCTATGAAAATAGTGTGATAGTTGATATGGCAAGATATCTTTCACCCTATCAAGTTTGTTTATGTGAACCTATTTATAACTGCCTCTGGACAAATCAGTGTCTCACTAGTCTTGCTACTAATTATAACCACCTATGGGAAAATTAGTATCATTGACCTATGCCATTGTATCCTAGTTATAATCACCTATGGGCAAACTAGGGGAAACACTTATTTATCATGCATTGTTACATCACCTTGCCATCATTATTTTCATTTGACTTGTCATTTGTCAAATTTGAAAACTTGTTGAGACCTAGTTGGTTTTTCCCCACCTTTTATGTGGATGGAAGTACTATGACTTGAGGTATCAGAACTATGTGGGTCATGCTCAATTCATGTTGAGGTCACCTCAGTCTCCCTTTCTATATGATCTCATCATTTTGTGAGCAACCTAAGCTAAATGCTCTTTCCATTTTTCAAGCAGGTATCTTGTCATTCTCCAATGAGTTAAGATACCCTCAAAATGCCAAAAACATTCATAATATTTCAAAAATCAAAAAATATTTATCATGTCTAAGCCTAGTTAGTTATCCTTGATCTACCTTACTAGGGCATGGTCATTGTTAGGATGCTTTATTTTGCTTTTATTTCTAGGCTTTTTGTTTGTTTATTTATTTCAAGTTATTTGTTTGTTTATTCACTTGCCTGTTTGTTTGCTTTGTTTGTTTGTTTATTCACTTTCCTGTTTGTTTGATTTCAGCACTGTTTCCTAACCTTGGTCTATATGTATGCATTGTGTGATTCCTTGCACACATTATTCTTGAGTCTATCCATATTCAAATGTCAATATTATAATCATGGTTTTTATCATTGGTGTATTATTTTTGAGTATTTATTGGATTAGAAGTTAGTCCTTATGCATATTTTGGCCAAGTCTTCACAGTGTTCTATCATGAAGCCTACCATCACATGCTATAGCAAAAATTAGATTCAAGAAGGTCTAAAATCAATGGAGTTGTAGAAGTTTCTCCTTGGCACCTTGGCACCTTGGCAAATCCTCACACCCACCTTGATCAATATAACTCATTTAATCATTCTAGTTGTATCATTACTAATCAAGATGAGAATCTCCTCATTAGTAGGTACAATTGAATCATTTATAATGATCAAAATCATTCTTATATTCATATATTTCATCACTTTGCACCTGTTCATATTTAATTTGTATTCTAGGTTATATCTTTGATTTATGCTTGCTAATCAGCCCTAACTGGGGCACAATCATCTTTAGCCAATCTAGGTCCTCTTAATGATTATAACCACCTATGGGTAAATCATTATTTTGACTTTTATCCATGATTATAACCACCTTTGGCCAAATCAGTATCCTTTTTACATTAATGCATGCAAGAATTTTCTTATTTGGATTAATCTCAACCATGGTTAATTCCACCTTTCTTCTTGTTTTTTTAGGGACCACCCATCAACAAATGTGATGGCCACTCCCTCAAGGGGGCATCATCATAGGCTTCCCAGAACTATTTAGAGATTTTTTCTTCAAACACCATCATCTTCTTTTTGGCATACAGGCTATTTCTCATTTTCTGAGAAGACATTTCTTTGCCTATGGTTTGTAACATCTTGCCAAATAGGGGCAAAATGTAGACACCTAAAACTAGCCTCTGATAACCTCCAACTAGGATTTTGGCCAATTTCTACTCAAAATGCACAATTTAGCCTAAAAACACTAAAACATGCTAAATGACATGAAATTGACATATTCAAGTGTCGATTTTGGCCAAGGTATCACTAAATGGGGCAATGCAATTTATGGGCTAGCTAACTTTGATCAGTTCATTTCGAGTCAAAATGTCAATTTTGCACCCACGTGCCCTAAACTAGTATTTCCTATCAACTCTTTTACACAAGACTTGTGCTTTTGTTATTTATTTTTGGTAACACCCTAAATGGGAATATGCATCCAATGCATCTGATAGTAACTTCCAATTCCAATCCAATCAAATTTAAGATCAATAACAAGGCATTATGATCAATTTGAGTAATTTGTGCACAAAGTGCTTAATCATGTTTAAGAGATAATTAACCCAAATCAAGGCCTAATCAATAATTCCATGAAAATTGGTTGAATAATTTGTTTTGAAAATGATTATTGAATATTTTTATCATCAAGTGACCTCATTTCTTGAGAAGACATCCCTAGGCCATAAATGCCATAAATATCAAGATTCATGCCCTTCATGCCTCATCAATATCTTCCATGATGCCCTCCATGCCTCTTAATTTCCCCTTCTTCCAATGTCATGATGAGGATAATTAAAAAATTAATTCTAAAAATTTAATTAATCCTCAACCACACATCTTAATCTTGAGATGGACGTTTGAGGTTGATTCTAATCAAATCCAAAAATCTATAAATAGGAGGCCTCACAACATCATTTCTAAGCTATTTGAGTGTAAAGTTATTATGCTCAAATATCTTCAAAGACTTGATTATACAAATCTATAATGCCAAATTGATTCCAAGCCAAGCCAAACTACAAGCTAAAGGTGCCAAGGAGAGATGGAGGTAGCCAAGCTTCTATTGCCAAGGACTTGATGAGCACAAGCCGAGCAAGACACCATTACAAAGGCATTTAAAGCATCCAAGGAAGGTGAAGGAATTCTTGTGTTTTATCCCTTACTTTTTAGTTGTGTTTGTCATTTTTTTTTAAAAATAATCTCTCCCTATTATCTAGGCCTAAAGATGTTATGTTATTAGTGTGTTTCTTTCATTTTGTTTTCCTTTTAGAATTAACACCATACTAACCATCCTCTCTTGAGTCAAATTCCTAGATCATAGATTTATCATTGTTATATCTTTATATTGATCATCCTACACTCAAATTTTTTGTTGATTACTATTATTTTAAACTCGGCTTATGTACATCCTAGGCAAGATTTATACCACATGTTCATTCATACTTTCATTTTTAGATTTCCTAGTTTAGACTTGATTTTAACTCTATGCTTCTTATGTTTGAGGTAATTTTAATATGCCATTACTCTATGGCTCTAAGCCACTTTATTTTATTTTATGTATGCTTTGGACATGTGCCCATGTCAGTGTGTATGCCTTCCTAATTGTAAATATGAACATTTGAACATGTATTTTCATGTGGTTCTAAGCCATCTTATTTGTTGTTTATGTATGTGTAAATTTGAACATGTCCTTATATGTCATGTTTTCTCAAATTTAGTGATGTGTGTCCATGTCCCTTGTAATGTCTCCCCTTGGCCTACTTTTCATGCCTCATATGTGTTATATGTATGATTTCATGTATGCATCATGGCCTTGACACTTATTTCATGCTTATTACACACTCTATTTTTAGATGCCATGAGAAGCCTCATGCATCTCTTCTTCGTACTTAGGTGCCATGATCTACATCATGCCCCATCCCCCTAGGTATCTACTTAGTTATTATTCATATTTTTATTTATATACATTGTTATATCTATCTTGATAGCTTTCTGAATGTTATACCTAACATACATCACACATTACAAACTTATGCTCATATTAGCTTAGATTTTGATTTTATGTATGCACATCATATTGGTTTATTACACAAATATCATGTATGCTCCACCTAACACACACTTTATAGATATTTTTATTTCAAGGACACTTCTTGCATAGGTAAAACAATTACCCTCAAAAGAGGAGGAATTCACTAAACTTTGTCATAGAGATCAGGGTATTTGAATGTACTCAAAGTATAGTTTTTAGCACACAAGCATAGAATACATAAATTAGTTTTAGGAAAACATGGTGGGAAATAGTGACACATAGATTAGTTTTAGTTTCATAGAAATCAGAACACTTAGACATTAATGCCAAAATTGGGACACTAGCACCACATGTTGCCACTATCCAAGATATGACACTACTATCCAATAGCCTTAGTTGTAAAAAATTATAGATTGGCTAGAAAATTATAGTAGGTACAGTCTAAGTTTATACATGTTCATTTATAGATTACCAATTTTGACTCAATTTAGCTCATATTCATACTAGCTTTCTCAAAATTAGGGGCATCATGTGTAGCATGATCATTCCTTTTTTAGTTCAAATACACATTATTACAACTCAATCTAGAATTCATATAATCAGATATCAAATTTGAGGACATGTGCATGGCACATTGTTTCTATATTCTCACATATACATCTATTGATTAGATAGAATGAAAAATTCCATGTCATTATCTACATTATACACATCATACACCATGTTTTAGGTTACACACCAAATTCATGCCTTAATCCATCTGTAGAGGTTAGCATTCTTGATTGGCCTAGAACCACCTATTATTTTTGAGTGGTCATAGAGCTGACATATACAGTTCTAATTATAGTTAAACATATATAGTTGCATCATCCAATTTTAGTTTTATATGCATATACTACACTTGGGTAGGAAATGATGGAGTCATAGTCCACTTGAGTTCTTGATCCACTTACATAAGAGTGTTGAACACACCATCAGTCCAATCCATGTTATTCATAGGTCATGATTCACCAAGAAAGGGTGGGTAATCATGGATTCATAACCAGATTGAGTTTTTGATCCACCCACACATGGTTATTAAATAATCCATCAAATTAGTCTAAGTTATTCATCAATTAATCACTATCTACATACACACACAAGTTATCACCAGGTTTATGCATTGATTTGCATATCTAGTGACGTGTATTCATTCATTTCCTCTCTCTTATCTCTTTACTTAGTTGTGTCTTTGCTTTTGATACCTCTTAATTAATTACTAATATATACATGTTTCATTTATAAGACACATAAGGGAACATGCTTCACTTACTCAGTTCCAGATTCATAGAATTTACCTCACAGGTAAGTCTAGGTATGCCTTTTTTTTCCTTTACCCTAGTCATTATGCTTTGATGCATTTTTATAATAAAGGAGGGGCAAATATAATCATCTAAAAAAGACCATTCATTCCTTGGTGTCCACTTGAGGTCACTTTACTCTTATTATATCACTTAACCCATCTTAGGGGGCCTTTTGATCCACTTTTAGTCACATAATAATTTAAAATAGCACCTAGACCTATAAAACACCACATGAGACCCCTAATGTAGCAATTCATTACTAATTTAGGTCCCCACACCTTCCAAAATGTAATTTACATGTCCCTAAGAGGATTAGGGTCAACTTAGACCTATTCTTAAGTCACCCTTATAGTATTTTTATTAGAACACTATATAAACACTACTCTTACACCCTAGATGGACATTATCACAAAAAAGTACCAATTCACATTGAGGTAAATCTCCCAATTCTTCCAATATTATATTTACTCAGCCCATACATTTAATAATATATCCCTATCATAGGTATTTAGATCTCAAGTGGCCTCTAAGGTATCTTCTCATGCATTCACACTTAGGATCTATTGCATTCACTTGCACTTGCACCAAGAACTTAGGTGTGAGAACTAAACAGGCTTGATCCCAACTTAGAGTATTGGTATGTAGGTAGTGTGCCCACATATGGGTGTGGATCACATTTATAGTATAGCAGACCCACTAACCCCATTTTCTCATGGTGTTCATTCAAACCCTTAAAAGCATGAAAACCTAGGGTTTTTTGAGGAAATAAATTTATAAGAAAAAGGATTGATCAAATAGGCCTAAAACTTGTATCAAATTTGTAATAGTACTTAATCCACAAAACTCAAAAATTATTTAGAAAGAATAAATTAACACCAAAAGAGGACACTATCACTATATGGTGCCACTATCTAATTAGGTTGCTACTATCAAAGAAGGATTATGACACTTGGATCCTATTTATGACACCTTTATCAACTTCTATGTCAGTTTTTAGACTATAGATCATCCATCTCAATCTATTTCCAACTAAGTACTTATTTACATCATTTATTATTATTTTTAGAAAGGTCAAACTAAGTCAATTATATTAAAAATTAGTGGTTATATTTATTGCATATTTCTACCCTAATTTACTATACTCATCCCTTTAACAACCTAGGATTTACATCTACTAAGTCCTAAATAATTAAAATAATGGGTAACCAATTAAGGCCTTCCATTATCTCCCATGTTATAAGGGTAAAACCATTCATGGCCACACATGCACATTTCACAATTGACTTAACAATTATAAATATTCAATCAATTACATGAATACAATGGATTACATATGCAAATACATGCCATTATTGGTATTATTGAACAATCAAATTCATGGAGGAATAATAAAAACACACCTTTAATCTTACATATACCTATGCCTTAAAATTGGTAGCATAACACTATTTAGAGACCAAGAAATAATGAAGATTATACAATTCGAGTCTTTTCTAAAAATATAGCTGATGGATCTCCAAATTAAAGTCATTTAGCTTATAAGGATGAGCATTGATGGCCCATGGTATTCTACTCATGTCTCTACACCTTCCACCAATGTTTTATTATCAATCTTAGGTTATTCATATTCCAAACAACATTAAGAAGACAAAACTTATTTTTCACCTACATTGGTTATAATCAAGCTTTTAACTGAGCAAAGCAAAGGAAAAGGAACACTTTTTATTATCTAAGACCCTTTTGGTATTTCCAAGGCAATTTACAATTATTTAATATGTTCCCAAAATTTTCCTTAAATTAAAACCATAGTATATACTCTATCAATTTTTCCATCAGTGCCAAAACCCATTTGAAAATGTCTAAGACCTATTCAGGTCTAAGTTTCCCATCAAAACTATGATGAAGCCTCAACCAAGAATCAAGACCATTTCAATATTAAAACCATAAACAACATTACATATAATAATAAACATATAATAAGGCTTGATTCCTTAAATAAGACTACATGACAAGGTTGGGGACCCTAGTTCAAAAAAATCCCCCTCCCCTTTAACCTAAATAAAAAAACACTACATGACAAGGTTTGAGTGATTGAAACATGCCACAATCTTGATCTTACTTGAGAATCAAGTTTACATTACAATATAAAATAAGCTTGATAATGACCCTAATCGAGAGATTGAGTTTTAATTACCAAAAGATTATAAATAAAGACTTGGTTATAATTTCCCACTTAACACATTAGACCTTCGATGCAAGTTTTCATGATCAAATCAAGAATCAGAGATTGATTACCAAAGCCAACAACCACAAAGTCTCAACCAAGACTAAATTAGATAAAGAATTTTTATTACCAAAGAGCTTCAACCAAGCTCACCTCATGATCAAATTAAGAAAGATAATGTCGATTATAATTGCCAAAAAACTCTAATGAATGCAAGACCTAATCAGTCTTTAGAACCCAATTGGTAACCCAAGAATCTTTAAGTCACTCTTAGGCCAAATTTGAGATTGAAAAGTCTAATTATAACTATAAACATGTAAAATTTAAAGATGAAGTTTTTGATATTTAAAATCACTAAGGCAACCAATCCACCTTACAATATGATGATGTAAGTAAAAGGTTTAAGTCACCAGTAAAAACAAGACAAGTACATGAACAAACTGGAATAGAAATCAAGAAAATTACTCCAAAAAATCACACCATAACTAAAATTGAAAATAATCAAATGAAATGATGAACCTACACTATGTTTTTGGTGATGCAAGATTTTTAAGGACATTGGATTCTCCTACATCAGACACCCAATGTTCAAAAATGTGACCATCCTCTTACATGAATGGGATAAGTAGAAAATCCACTCTTTTGGTCATGAGTCATAAGTACCATGACATCCCATTCTAATACACCAATTAACATAGGTGTTTGATATTTTTTTACCATTTTTAGATCCTACTTGTTGTTTTCAAACCTATCAACTATTCATTCTTCCTACTCTTTCCTTTTCTACCTATGGGATTATATTCACCATTATCTCTCTCTTTTGTGGGATTATACCCACCATCTTCCACCCTCCTCTTCCAAAGGCTTAACTAATGTTCATTCAACTCACTTGTGGGTTGAAACCCACTCTCAACCATCCACCACCACTAAGATGCTCTTTCATGCACCTCATTCTCCCCTTTGGGCTCAAACCCACCATATACTGACCACATCCTCCTAAATACCACTTGGATTTGCTCACACCTTATCCAACTAGTTGTTGAATCTTTCACACCACCACATGTCACTATTTATAGCTCTACACTCATGGATACCATTTCATCTATCATCCCCAATCTCATCACAACTAAATCAACATACACATGGGAATCCAAATGATAACTCATAACATATAAAATCATTTCAAAGATAGTATTTACCTTCACATGTTTCATTTTTTACATTGTTATATAAATCAATCTTTCTATATTCTCTACAACATCAGCTTATTCTTGACAAGATTTAGATGATGAACACATTATTAACTCCTCCTTCCACTTGGTGAGCTCAAAAACCCCACTATGTTCATTTAAAATATTAGGTTCTTTAACCAATGTTATGGATGATCTCAAACTTAGTTGCACATTTTCATCTATTTTCATGCTACAAGCTTGCTTCACATAGATTTTTTGCTTCTCAAAGCCTTCTTCAACATTCAATTATTCTTTTGACAACTCTCCTCCCTCTATCTATTGAAATCAAGCTTATACTTATATATCTTCTTAAGAACAAACTATTTTCATGCTCTATTACTCTCTCTTGTCTTCATATTGACTTAAGATAATAACCCATGGATGGAAAATCATTACCAACCAGCTCTTCATCCAACACTTCCATACCAGTCACTTGGTCAACTTCTTCACTTTGTTTCTTGTACAAATGAAGATGTTGGAATGCACCACACTTATTCATAATATTCACTATCATATCTATAGCTAGATTTATATAATACATAAACATATTATAGAAAACAAAATATCTCTCTAGTAACTCATCAACCATCGCATCATGCTCCAGGGACATTTTGTCCAATTCCTCTTCATATATAATAGGCTTCTCATAATTTTAGCACTCATAATGGACTACCAATGAGCCATTTTCAACAACTCTCATGGTTTTTTTTTCTCCTTCATAACCCTATTTCATCTCTTATACATGTATGATATTCAATCATAACCATCTTATGTTTACTTGCTTTCAAAAAAACCACATCCAATTCTTCCACCATAGAAACATGCTACTCTATATGGATGACTTATTCATTCACCTATAACTTTATGTGAAATCTTGACTCCTCACTAGACAAACTTGATAGATTATCCATGGATATCCACAATTAACAAATTTAGATTTGACTATTTTTAACTAAGTTGTGAGATATATGTTCATATGGGGTAGTAGGATATTGCCTAGGTTGCATGATCACACTGCTATACATTGGTTGTGAGTATATGTTTACTTTATGATCATGTGAATTTGTCATTTTAGCTATATTTATGATAAATGTATATCATGGTTGTTATGGTCTAACTATGTATTTTATTATGAGGTTGGTGTAAGATAATCCATCCCTCAGAGTGTGACAGAGGGAGAGCATCATTGGAGAGGGTGATGTAGATGGAGACGTCAAAGGTAGATATAAAAATTGACTGGTATCCTGCACACACTACATAAGTAATTCATGCATAAATTGAATGGTTAGCATAATGTATTTTTATGTCATTTGCATTAGATAGACATTTATTCATGTTTTGTTTAGCATAGTTTAATGGCTTAGTGGAATTTCCTTATGTGACTTACATGTTAGTCGAGGTTAGGCTTGAATGATTTTATCTTGTGTGATTATGCTTATGACCATTAATGTTTTCTTATAAATGTAATTTATGTAATTTGCATAGTTCAAATAAATTCAAACCATTGATTTATTATATTGATGACCTTATTTTGGATAAGTCATCATGATTATTAAGGTATTATTAATTATTTAAAAATAAAAAATAAAGAAAGAAAATTACATATTTGAAGAAAATAAATAAATGTAAAAATATTTAAAAATCAAGCTTTTCAAAAAGAATAAAGATATGAAAAAAAAAGGATAAAAACTCTTAATTTAGGAAAAAGGGAAAGTCTTAAAATAAAAGAAAAAAAAATAAAGAAAAAAAACTAGCTTTAAAGAAAAGTGCATCATTTATAAAAAGAGAAGACTCTTGGAAAAGGAAGGGTTTTTTTTGGATGAAAGAAATAAGTATTTCTTTGAAAGAGAAAGAAGGAGAGCATACAGGGTTCATGGAAGAAGCATTCAATGGGAGTAGTAGTAAAGGTAAATATGAGAGAGTATCTATGGGCTATTAGGTAGACCTTGCATTTAAAATTCTTGTTAAATCTACCTATTTTAGCTATTATATTTATGGGATAAATACCAATCACTATAGTTTATATTATCTAAAATATTTTAATAATAACTATATTAGCCAAAATATTATAAATACATTTACCAAGTTGTAATCATAATAAATGTATTTATATTGAAAGAGAAATGATATATATATATATATATATATATATATATATATATATATATATATCTTACTAATTATTATTAGTAAGATGGAGATCTCCTATATATAGCGAATTCCCATATATAACGACTTCCGCAACTTGAGATGCTAATATTATACTTTTCTAATATTACTAGTATTATAGCGCCAAAGTTAACAAGTAAGACTATATTTTATTGGATATAGGATTGATCAACAATAGTTTAATTCTATATTTAAAATGTTGTTCTATAATTTGCCCAACCCTTTAAATTGCTATATTTTGATTTCAGATCAAGCCATGCATATAGAGGTTGTAGAAATCTATCTCCTATCTTCATTTGTAGTAATAGCATCATTATTCCTACACTCTGAGTCATTGTAATTTGTATTGTAAGGAAACTTATGTTGATATATGTATATATGACAATTGTCAAACAAATTAAAATCATTATACTCTTTGAGATAGTAAAATTATAGAGAATAATTGTAGTTTAAAATCAATATGGGATCTAAACTATGGGTCAAAGTATATTCAACCATTTTGATGGTATAAAAATACTTATTTATTAGGTGTCATAGTCTGATTGTAATTTATTACTTCCTAGCACAATAACATAGGGCATCGAATTAGTGATAATCTTTGGGATGTCCATCCTTCCTGGATTTTCTTTATGCCTATCCTAATCAATATTAATGTGTTGATCTAGTAAATTATGGATTTGTATATGAATTATAGTCTCCATTAATTACTTTGTAGTGAATCATTGTTATAGTCACAGGGATTTATCTAGGGTTAGCTGATATTATAACAAGTTATGTTAAAATTTCATCGACCTATTACTGATACTGATCCCAATGTCCTAAAATCATATTTTATTTATCAATTAATGATTTGTAAGCTACATCTATATAAGCACAAAACTACATAGGGTATCTATTTAGGTATCACCCTATATTCTATGATATCATAAATTAGGAAAATTATAACAAATCATTGGTAAGGAGAACCTTTAATTGCAGATGTAAAAATGAATAAAATCTTCTTATATGGACTTAACTTAGGAGGGTATCATAATTTTAGGTGAACATGTAATTAAAAAATGGAAATGGTGGTTCGTTAAGAGCTGTTAGAATTGTTCTGGCCTTAAAATAGGCATTATTCCATGATCCTTAGCCAATTAATTGATACCAAGTGTTTTTGAAATATTAATATTTTTGAGCTCTCATTGAGTGGTTGGGGTTTAGGTGTGTAATGTAATGTTTATGTGAATTAAAAACTATTAACTAAAATAGAATCAAGCCTTCATGTAAGTACTGATCAATTCTAGAAGAAATTATAAAAATATAATTTGGAGATTTTATAACTTATTCTCCTATTTCATGGAAAATTAGAACTTGAATAGTGGACATAAATCCTAAATTTGGTGTTAATATAAACATATTTATATTTCACGGCTTTGTAAAATATTCACTTTGAGATAACTTAGGACTAGCCCATAGAATGCTTGGATAAGCATAGGATAAGTATTTTGTGTTTGATAGATGGTAACACAAGATCACCCAATGACTTAACTCTTTACAAATGTATTTCTTATATTTGTAGTTATAACTTTGTTGTCTTAGCATGGTTCGAGATAATCATGTGAGATTTAATGGAAAAATATAGCATCTTTTATCTTGAAGTAAGCTTGGGGTATGTACTTTTGGTTAAAAACTATGTTAAAGCATTGGGAATAAAATAACTTAGTGAATGCATAGGTATTAATGCATCTAGTAGCGTGTATATGGACATAGGGGGTACTTTTATGACTGTAGTTCCTTGGGTGGATTAAAGACTATATTAAGGAATTATGATTAAAATAAATCTTAATGTTTGTGTGCACTCCAACCCCTAAATGTATAATAGGTGATAGATGTGATTATATTTTTTTCTAAGTGTTGAATCATGTTTTACTTTATCTATATATGGATTTATGTATGCAACATAATTATATATAGTAAATGGTTGAGCTAGATCATGTGACTAAGCTTGTAGCTAAAGTATGAATTTATTCAGGCAACAAGTGTTTAAAGGACCAAAACCATAACCATATTAAGATAGTCTTTTATAAAGATGAATGAGGTGCTTAAGTGAATGCTTTTATGAGTCCTTTGTTTATCTACACATGATTGATTTATTATTTATTATATGTATCCTAAATTGAATACTTTAGTGCAGTACATGTTATGAGAATATTGAATGTTTGGCTATATTTGGCACATATTAGTGCATCATGATGCATGATTTTATGTATGATTGCTTTAAATGCTAGTTTGTATTCTAAAATTAAGGTATGTCTAGATGGTATAACCTTGTGCTTGCTTGTTTTTGTTATCTATATAGATCCTTGGATTCTAGAAATCATATACTTGATTATGTGTATTTATGTAGTTGGGAACCTATGATAGTATGGGATATCATAGCGTATTATGGTATCAAAATAGGTTGTATTTAGATGGTACATACTATAGTTATTATACCTAACTCATATCTGCATTTGCTTACATACTAGTATTTATTATGGATACCATGTGTTTTTACAGTTGGTAGACTTGTGTATGCGTGCATGCAAACTCTGAGAATTTAACAAATGTTGTGTTGATATTTTATTATGTTTCATGGGAATTAAATTTGATTTATTGTGTATGTGTGTGTGTGTGTGTGGCACTTGTGTTTCCATGTATTAGAGACTACTTTATATGATTGATTATGTAAAATTAGTAGTCAAGTCTTAGAACACTAGACTATGGTAATATGGGTTGCCATAGGGTGTAGATAACTAGAAATAAATTATATTATTTAAATTGTATAGCTAAATTTTATATTTACTTGGGTGGTATATTTTTAATCATTATTTCTATTATGGGATAGAAAATAATGAAAGATTCATGAATATGTTTGACAAACTAAATGTATGTTGTTATTACTCCTATGTATAGCATGTCATGTGATGCATTTTATAGTAAGATGTAAATTGATGAATCTTGTGGTTGAATTTTTAATTGACCAATTTGTATTGCCAATGCAGATTAAGGAGTGAGATGGACTTCACTAGCTTATTGGCATTAAAATGTCAGATGAAGGCAATCCGATCAAGTGGTATGTATGAAATTGATTGATCTATATCATTATCATTTATTATTTGTAAAGCTTTGGGACAAAGTATGTTTAGTGAGACATTATCATTTCATGAGTGTGGTTCACATGTTAGTGTGATATCTTACAATAGAATATATTTTTATGATACACTACATGTTTAATTTATAATCATATAATACACAAGTACTTGCAAGTCTCTCTAGATTCTCATACCATCACTATCTACTCATCCATAAAGGGAGGGTCATATCTTGATGAGATTAGTATAGGGGATCATTGGTCTATGATTGGTGTGAAAAAGAGCTCAGATGATACTCTCCCTCCCCATAGTAGTACTACTATTGATATTACACTTGAGATTGCCATAGATACTAGAGAGTCTAGGGAACTCATGCTCCAGGGATCCATGTATCTATATGTATATTAGATTGTATTGTATTATATTTATCATTGAGTTTTAATTACTTGCTATTTTAAATCAACAATGGTGGTTGTAGATTTATTTTGGTTGTAGCTGAATTAATGAAATTACTTTTAATTTTCATGTTATAATGTGTGCTCTCATGATATTAGAGATCAGTATTATGTGATGTATAATACTTGTTTCTATTGTCACCTTATGTAATTATTTTGGTCTCTATATATTCTCATGGTGTAATCTATATTTGGTATATGTGTTTAATAAAAAAAAAATATTCTCATATTTCTATGTCTAACCTAGCGAGGTTATTATATGTGGTATCAGAGTTTTGGCTCAAACTCTAGGACATAATGAGTCCATTAGAATTTTTGTGTCTTTTGTTCATCAGTGTGAAATTAGCATCGTGAAGTATTGCACTAAAATTTAGACTTGTGGTGCCTCAGTGCAGAATCATGTTAGACCATGATTAGAGTTTTGTGACATTTGTAAAAGGTGTGTGGGTCACTGAGCATGTACCCTTTAGTGCACTCTTACCCCTTTGAGTTATTTATGAGACTAGTTTATTGAGTGTCACTTTAGTGGTGGTTGTATTTGAGGCTTGATTAGATGGGTATATATCATAGTTCATGAGTTATGAATAAAAGATGTATATCATAGTTTGATCACTTAGATCAAACACCTCGAGAGTGACTAAACCTTTTCTTGATTATCAAGTCACCTTGTCATTATGTTTTTTGTTGTGATTGTTTATTAAGCTTAGTATGCTTCTCATTTAATTTATGTGCTAATCCTAGGAGTGTAAAATTTCATAAAACTATTTTCCTTTTAGTACCACTGAGGGTGGAGGAAATATTCTTAGTAGAGTGTTATTGTATTGTTGATAATTACTTTGTGTTAGGAGTTTTTTTATGAAACATGCACTCCTAAGATAAGTGGTTTAGGAAGAAGTGTCATCTCTTTTATTTAGCATAGATGGTGAGTTTTTATTGTCTTTTTCTCTTTTGACATTATTATGATGTTGTTGAAAGGAGTCATCTATGATTAATGTTGCTTTTGTGTTCTCTTGTATGGGAATTATTTATGAATGTTATTTGATTGTACTCCCTTGGAATTTGTGGGAAAATGTTTTATACTCTTGGTAAGAGATAAGATTCAACATTGGATGTACAGACACATATTTATGATGGAAAATATCTCTCCTAAGTATGGAAGTAAATTAGGATACCATCCTTGCAACATTGGGTAAGTAGGTAATGTTTGGCAACATTGAGTTATGGTGTTTTCCTTTCCCTAGTGAAGGTAAGTAGGAGTTTTTTTTTTTTTGAGATGATAGCTTTCTAATTTTCAAATTTGACTCTTTAGATTCACTACTTGATCTAACTTATTATTTTAAGACCATGTGAAGTGGAAAACCTTGATTTATATATTAAATTTTATATAATAATATTATAATTACTATGTTATTATACACACTTGACTAGATTAATATTGATCTCTTTTGCTTAATGCATGTTGTTTTGAAGAGATATTTTTATAACTTTTACCAGAAGCAAGTAAGGTTTAGTATGTGTGGAACATATTGATAATACAGAGGTTGGAATAAACTTATAACTTGTTGTGTGCTAGTTGAACAAAAAATGAGATATTGTTTTGATTATTCCCTTATAAGGTTAAAATAATGGTGTGATTTTTGACCTATGTATATCATGTTAATATAAAATTATTTACTCTTAATCATAAGTATAATAGAATAATTTAAGATGTGAAATATGATACTACTATAAAGTTACAGATTGATTGTATGATCTCTTCTGTATGTATAATGATACATCTATAATCATTTAGCATACAGCCTTGCTTTCAATGATCTAATAGCATTTAATTGTGATTCTTTGAAAACATTGTGCACATTCTAAGATCATTAGGTCATGGAGACCTAAAAGAAGAGTGGTGAATTGGGAACATGAGTTCTAAGTGATAATATGGTATCCTACTTAGCCTCACATTAACTCAAATTATTATTACTGAATTGGATCGATTATAGACATGTCAGATCCACGATTTGACAAGCAAAACTTATCAAATTTAGTTATATGGCCATATGCATGTATACAATGGATAGAGGTTATATATGGATGAGTATCCCATGATCATTATAAACTTTATAATTTCCATTGCTATTCATCATCATATTTGTCAGGAGCTCTGTGGAGTAATGATAATATTGACATGTTATATGTATCTGAAACTACGTGTAGTAGTGATATTATTAGCTTCTACATGTTATTCTTTCTATATTCCCTAATTACTTTTATCCAAGATGAGAAAACACTCTCTAGGATAGAGAGATGTGTTGAGGGCAAGAAGATTTTGTGAAACTTTCCCTGGTCATTTACTTTGACTTGTATGATGCTCATATGTGCTCTTAGGACATAAGTTAAACTTTCACTAAGACATATGGGACCCTTCAAGGTAATAGAAGTGGTCAGTATTATTGTATATAGGCTTGTCTTGATGATTTTGGACCCTAGGGTGGTCATGATAGAATCAGTTAGAGGAAGTAATACTCACAACCAAGTTTGATTATTTGGAGATGTCATTGAATAGGGTCTTTTGGGGCCAATACTTAGGGAATAGATTAACTTGGAGGAATCACAGTAAGTTCTACATGTAATTTTCTACCTATTTATTTATGTTTGACATTGTATATCATGATTTTTATTTACTAATAAATGTTTTTATTGAGAACTTATCTTTGAATAAGAGTCATCAAGGATGATGACTAGCTTTAGGGGGGAGGATGTTAGATCCTGATTCCTCATCAGACAAACTTGCTAGATTATCTATAGATATCCATAATTAAAAAATTTAGATTTGACTATTTTTAACTAAGTTGTGAGATATATGTTGATATAGACCAGCAAGATATTGCTTAGGTTGCATGATCACACTGCTATACATTGGTTGTAAGTATATGTTTACTTTATGATCATGTGAATTTGTCATTTTAGCTATATTTATTATGAATGTATATCATGGTTTTTATGGTCTAACTACCTATTTTATTGTAAGGTTGATGAAATATAATCCATTCCTCAGAGTGTGATGGAGGGAGAGCATCATCAAAGAGGGTAACGTAGATGGAGATGGTGAAGGTAGACAGAGAAACCAATCGGTACCTTCACACACTACATAAGTAATTCATGCATAAATTGAATGGTTAGCATAATGTATTTTGATATTATTTGTAATATATAGTCATTTATTCATTTTTTGTTTGGCATAGTTTAATGGCATAGTGGAATTGCCTTGCATGGCTTATGTGTTAATCTAGGTTAGGCTTGAATGATTTTATCTTGTGTGATTATGCTTATGACCATTAATGTTTCTTAGAAATGCAATTTATGTAATTTGTATAGTTTAAATAAATTTGGACCATTGATTTATTATATTGATGACCTTATTTTGGATAAGTCATCATGATTATTAAGGTATTATTAATTATTTAAAAATAAAAAATAAAGAAAGAACATTACATATTTGAAGAAAATAATAAATAGAAAAATCTTTAAAAATCAAGCTTTGCAAAAAGAATAAAGCTAAGAAAAAAATAAAAGGAGAAAAACTCTTAATTTAGGAAAAAGGGAAAGTCTTAAAATAAAAGAAAACAAAAAAAATGAAGAAAAAATAAATAAAACTAGCTTTAAAGAAAAGTGCATCATTTATAAAAAGAGAAGACTCTAGGAAAAGGAAGGGTTTTTGCTTTTTGAAAGAAAGAAATAAGTATTTCTTTGAAAGAGAAAGAATGAGAGCACAGAGGATTCAGGGAAAAAGCATTTGGTGGGAGCAGCAGTAAAGGTAACTACAAGAGAGTATCTACAGGCTACCAGGTAGACCTTACATTTAAAATTCTTGTTATAACTGACTATTTTAGCTAATATATTTATGGGATAAATAACCATAGTTGTATTTTATATTGTCTAAAATATTTTAATAATAACTATATTAGATAAAATATTATAAATATATTTACCAAATTGTAATCATAATAAATGTATTTATATTGAAAGAGAAAGGGTGTGTGTGTGTGTGTGTGTGTGTGTGTGTGTGTGTGTGTGTGTGTGTGTGTGTGTGTGTGTGTGTGTGTGTGTGTGTGTGTGTGTGTGTGTGTGTGTGTGTGTGTGTGTGTGTGTTTGTGTGTGTGTGTGGATATATATTTTAATATCTTACTAATTATTATTAGTAAGATGGTGATCTCATATATATAGTGATTTTTCATATATAGTGACTTCCACAACTTGAGATGCTAACATTCTAGTTTTTTAATATTACTAGTATTATAGTGCCACAGTTGATAAGTAAGACTATATTTTATTGTATATAAATTATGGATATAGGACTGATCAAACATATTTTAATGATATATTTAAAATTTTGTTCTATAATCTGTCTAGCCCTTTGAATTGCTATATTTTGATTTCAGATTAAGCCATGCTTATAGATGTCATAGAAGTCTACCTCCTGTCTACATTTGTAGTAATGGCATCATTATTCTTGCACTCTGAGTCATTGTAATTTGTACTATAGGTAAACTTATGTTGATATATGTATATATGATGGTTTTCAAACAAATTGAAATCACTGTTCTCTTTGAGATAGTAAAATTATAGAGAATCATTGTAGTTTAAAATCAATATGGGATCTAAACTATGGGCCAATGTATATTCGACTATTCTGATAGTATAAAAATAATTATTTATTGGGTGTCATAGTCTTATTATAATTTATAACTTCCCATCATAATAACATAGGGTGTTGAATTAGTGATAATCTTTGGGATGTCTAACCTTCCCAGATTTGATTTATGCCTAGCCTAATCAATATTAAGGCATCAATTTGGTAAATTATGGATCCATATATGGATTATAGTCTCCAATAATTATTTTTTAGTGAATCAATGTTATAGTCCTAGAGATTTAACTAGGGTTAGCTGACATTATAAGAAGTTATGTTAAAATGTAGTCAACCTATTAATGAGCCTGATCTGAATGTCCTAAAATCATATTCCATTTATCAATTAATGATCTAGAAATTGTAGTGATATAATTATAAGTCTACATAGGGTAGTTATTTAGGTGTCACCCTATATTTTATGATATCATAAATCAGGAAAATTCCTACAAATCATTGGTAAGGAGAACCTTTAATTGTAGCTATAAAAATGAATAAAATCTTCTTATATAGACTTAACTTAGGAGGGCATTATAATTTTAGGTGAACATGTAATTCTAAAATGGAAATAGTGGTTCGTTAAGAGCTGTTAGAATTGTTCTATCCTTAAAAGAGCCATCATTCCATGATCTTTAGCCAAAAATTAATACCAATTATTATTGAAATATTAATATTTTTGATCTCTCATAGAGTGGCTAGGGATTTATGTGCATAATGTAATGTTTATGTGAATTAAAAACTATTAACTAAAATATAATCAAGCCTTCATGTATGTGTCGATAAATTCTATAAAAATTTATAAAAATATAATTTGGAGATATTATAACTTATTCTCCTAATCCATGGAAAATCAAAACTTGAATAGTGGACATAAATCCTAAATTCAACGTTAATATAAACATATTTATATTTCATAGCTTTTTAAAACATCCACTTAGAGATAACTTAGGAATATCCCATAGAATGCTTGGTAGAATGCTTAGATAAGCATAGGATATGTATTTTGTGTTTGATATTTAATAACACAAGATCACCTAATGACTTAACTGTTTGTGGATGTATTTATTATATGTGTATTTATAACTTTGTTATCATAGCATGGTTCAGGTTAATCATGTGAGCTTTAATGGGAAAACATAGCATCCTTTATCATGAATTAAGCTTGGGGTATGTACTTTTGGTTTAAGACTATGTTAAAGTATTGGGAATAAAATAACTTAGTGAATGCATAGGTATTAATGCATCTAGTAGCATGTATATGGACATAGGGGTACTTTTATGACTATAGTTCCTCAGGTGGATTAAGGATTATATTAAGGAATTATGATTAAAATAAATCTTAATGTTTATGTGTGCTCAAACCCCTAAATGTATAGTAGGTGTTATATGGGATTATATTTTATCTACTGAGTGTTGAATCCTATTTTGTTTTATCTATATATGGATTTATGCATGAAACACATTTATATATAGTAAATGGTTGAACTAGACCATGTGACTAAGATCATATATAAGTATGACTTTGTCCAGGTAATAAGTGTATGAAGGACCAAAACCATAACCATATTAAGATAGTCTTTTAGAAATATGAATGCGGTACTTAAGTGAATGATTTTATGAGCCCTCTATTTCTTTGTGCATGATTGATTTATTGTTTGTTATATATATTCTAAATTGAATACTTGAGTGTAGTACATTCTATGAGAATATTAAATTCTTGGTTATATCTAGCACATATTGGCACATCATGATGAATGCTTTTATGTATGATTATTTTAAATGTTAGTTTGCAGTCTAAACTTAGGGTATGTCCAGATGGTATAACCTTGTACTTGTTTGTTGTTGTTATCTATATAGATCCTTGGATTATAGAAATCATATGTTTGATTATGTGTATTTATGTAGTTGGGAGCCTATAATAGTATAGGATATCATACGGTATTATAGTATAAAAATATGTTGGTACCTAAATAGTATATATTGTAGTTGTTATACCTAACTTATATCTACATTTGCCTACATACTAGTATTTTTTGTGGATAGCATGTGTTTTTATAGTTGGTAGACTTGTGTATGTGTGCATGAAAACTCTGATAATTTAACAAATTTTGTGTTGATATGTTATTTTGTTCGATGGGAATGATGTTATATATATATATATATATATATATATATATATATATATATATATATACGATGCTTGTGTTTCCATGTATTTGAGACTACTTTATATGATTGATTGTGGAAAATTGGTAGTTAAGTCTTAGAACATTGGACTATGGTAATATGGGTTTCATAGGGTGTAGACAACTAGAAACAAATTATATTTTTTAAATTATATAGCTAAATTTTATATTTACCTAGGTGGTATATTTGTATTCATTATTTCTATTTTGGGATAAAAAATAATGAAAGATTTATGCATATGTTTAATGAACTAAATGTATGTTGTTATTACTCCTATGTACAGCATGTCATGTGATGCATTTGCTAATAGGATGTAAATTGATGAATCATGTGGTTAAATTTGTATTTTACCAATCTACATTGCTAATGCATAGTAAGGAATGAGATGGACTTCACTACATTACTAGCATTGCAATGTTAGCTGAAGGTAGTCCGATCAAGTGGTGTGTATAAAATTGATTGATCTAGATCATTATCATTTGTTATTTTTAAAGATTTAGGAAAACATATGTTTAGTGAGACATTATCATTTCATGAGTTTGGTTCACATGTTAGTGTGATATCTTGCAATAGAATATATTTCTATGATACACTACATGTTTAGTTTAGAATCATACATCACATGGTTACTTGTTAGTCTCTCTGGATTCCCACATCATCACTATCTACTCATTCATGAAGGTAGGGCCATATCCTAATGGTATTAGTGTGGGGGATCATTATTTTATGGTTAGTGTGTAAAAGTGCTTAGATGATGCTCTCCCTACCCATAGCAGTAGTATTATTGAGATGATACTGGAAATTGCCACTAATACTAGAGAGTTTAGGGAACCCATGCTCTGGGGAGTCATGTATCTATATAAATATTATATTATATTGTATTTTATTGTATTTATCATTGATTTGTAATTAATTTTTATTATAAATCAACATCGGTGGTTGTATACTTGTTTTGGTTGTAGCTGAGTTAATGGAATTACTTTATGTATTCACATTATGATGTGTACTTTCATGATATCAGAGATTCATATTATGTTATGTATAATACTTGTTATTATCACCTTGTGTAATTATTTTGGTCTCTATATATTCTCATTGTGTAATCTATATTTTGTATATGTGTTTAATAAAAAAATATATTCATGTATTTCTATGTCTAACTCGGTAGAGTTCTTACACTTTACATGGATGCAATCTTCCTTAAACTCAAAATTGATTCATTCATAGAAACATATGTCATGACTTGGTTTTACTCAAACCTATTACCACCCAAATGATAAGTTATAATCTCATTACCATCATGAACCAAGGATAATTCAAAATTTTCCCACTCACAAGACTTCATAGTCTCTTGCCCATCATCACATAATTGGTCCCCATCTTCTGATGAATAATGTATCATATCCTCTATTATGTATATTTATTCACCTATTAGCTACTCATAACTTCCATCTATAATATTGATCTAAAAATCATAATTAGGATCAACATATAGAATCCTTACCTTCATATTTTTGTCAATTACAATCTCCTCTTAGACACACCTATGTACCTCCATGCTACTTCTTGAAGTGGTCTTCAGGCACATGATAGATTCTCATGCTAATTTCCCTTCTTTTCAATCATATAAAACTATAGATTTGAATAATTCAATTGGGATTATGTATACACATAATATTTTCAACTTTTATCAAATACTAATGTTTTACATCTTGTAGGAACCTATTGAGACTCAATCTCTTTGAGTGCATGCCTTAAGGGGTGCACCAAGAAAGGGGTGGGTAGACCTTTGGTGCTTCATATAAATTATGTCCCTTATTTCCATATTATTACCAATCAAACTATATATTAAAACCATTCTCTAAACTACTACCCCTCCCTTGCACGCTCCAATCGTTTTCCTCTTTTCATCCCTCTTTTCCTCACCTTAATACCCTTTCACCAGTTGACTGTACTAAGTTGAATAGGTCAACTATGTATATATTTTAGCCTTTTATTACTGTATATATTTTAATGGGTTGAATTTTTACTATTTTTAGGTATTTCACTTAGAGTTTCATTATCCCTTCGACCAACCTAGCTTAGGACCTAGTGATTTATCTCCTAAAAACATACAGGATCAACTAGGTTGACCCCATACAACCAACATATTTGGAAGGATTTAGGATGATATTTTCCTATAAATACAAGATCATTTCATCATTATTTTAATTTTCAATCAATATTTATTATTCGCTTACACTTTTTTACAATCTACTCTTCTACCATTCTACTTAAGGAGTCTTAGCTTGGGGTTTCTACTTGGAGAATCTAGTCTTGTGGATAAGTCTGGATGCTTTGGCATTTCTTAGCGATCCTTATAAATCACAAAAACCTCTTTTTAATCCCATTTGGCCAAGGAATATATTGATTCTCGATGGGTTCACATTTAGGTAAGTAATTCTAACTTTGTCCTCCTTTCTTTAGTAGTTATAAGTAGCATAAGTATTAGCTCAAATAATATTTCATGTATTAGGGTCTTACTCATACTTATCTTAATTGAGATTCTCCTATACATGTTTTTATTATTCTACTAACCCCTCATATTATGCCACAAGCTTTGGTGTGCACTAGATTAGATTTACTTTCTTGTTATTAGATATAGAGTGAACATTAAACCTAGGAATCTTTTAGGGTTGTTGCATGATTGTGTTAGTCTGTAGGATTTTAAACCCTTCCTATCATGGTTTATTATGACAAGTGATCCCCTAATCAGGTCTACCAAATCCAAATATTAGTCATGCTCTCACTTAATAAATGTATTCCTAATCAGAAGTGTAGGTATGCATTATCTTCTCCAAGATAGGATTTATTTATAGACATGATGCATTTCTTATTGCATACATATTGTTAAAACATATTGAGATGGTTACTTTGATAGATAGACCTAAAATGATGGTTTGATGAAAGAATTCACAACTTCTTAGAATAAAAATCAAAAATAATAGGAATGTCTTATAATAAGTTATTAGTGAACACATATGCTATGAAATATCTAAAATATTTTGGTGTGAATTTATTGCACTACTATTTGTGGAGTTATCAAGAACTGAATACTATTATTTTCAGCTGAGAGAAACATAATTTCTAGTTTGGATGGAAGAGCAACTAGAAAACCTGTGAAAGTTAGATACTAATTGGACTTGTGCAATAGATCATTGGGTGAAAACTACCATCAATGGATGCATTGGTTATTCTATATACAAGTATACATTTCATTCAAATTTTTATAACATCTACTTTTGAGAGGCATCAGAGGCAAGTTTTTGCAGTGACTACTTACTCTTGTCAAAATCTTGGTTTTAAAAATGTCCATGGTGCTTACTCCTACAAAAATAGAGTAATTTATTTGATCATAGGGGGTGTGTGAGATAATGCAGTGAATGATGAATATATGAGAATGGAAACTTGAAACTATACCCAAAATATTAAAGACAAAAAGAATGGAAGTAAAAAGTGAATTCTGATACTAGAGTGAGACTTGAGATAATAAAGAAGATGAAATAAACAAAATAATCCTAATGTAACTATAATTAGAATTAGAGTAGATAATTTAGAATATAAATAAGGGATGGGAGATAATGGGAGATCCAAATAATTTGGAGATGATGAAGATGAGTAAATGAGAGGGCCCAAGAAAATGAAAGGTGTAGATGAGAGTACAGAGATAGATAAATATTAGAAAAGGGATGTTGAAGAGATCAAAGATAGTGTAAAGAGAGAATAAGAGTGAGTAAATTAGTTAGAAGGTAGTTTTAGATAAAAATTATAAGGGAGGATAATGTTTGAATAAGAGAATGAATAATTTATGATAATTCATAGGATGAAAGCATGTTCAAGTTTAAATGAAGTAGAGATCACAGACAAGGATCATTAATTTAAAGGGTACACACCTATTGTGCCTATTTTATCATCAAAAAGAATAAAAAGTGTATAATTTATTAAAGATAGTTCCTAGTTTTACCCCTTTATAGATGAATTTGGGAAGTATAGTGTAGACACCAAGAAAGTGTTGGATAGGAAGAAGTTGATTGATGAAGTATTTCAGGTCATAATAATCTTAAGACATTACCCAAGCATAGTCCACAACCACCACCAATTTCAATTATGACCATAAGAGGCATGGATATGAATGCAAAACTTGTTATCTATTTAACACCATATGATGGGTATACTTATCCCAAATAGTATCTGTTATCCTATGAAATGAAATGAAATGGAAAGTTAAAAATGTAACTAAAAATTAGGATGACCTATAGATTTCATATATAAAAGTGATGGTTCTAAAATAAGTTGTCAATGTGTCAAAAATGACTTAATAGGTGAATTAAAAGTAAATAAATTTATGAGTCAAACAATCCAAGAGCTAAAAATATTTAGGAAAAATCATGGGAATTAACATGGGATTATGATCATAGATTTTTGGATGTAATGAATAGAGTATACTTTATACAAAAATAAGTCTACATGTTTTTATAAGGCCTACAACATCATATTACTTTTGAAATTGTTGAAATGTAGTTTAAGAACAAGGAATATGATCAATTAGTTTCACTCTATGTGGAGTAGATAGAGAATTATGGAGATAGCCCATAACCTACTACAAAACTGATGGAAAGATAGATGTTGTGTTGCACAAGATGGATGAGCTCCATGAAATTAAAAGGCCTAGGCTAAGCCTCTACTATATAGAGTGTATAAAAAATAGCACCACAATAATGAATGCCCAAAATTTAATACATAATTCTATAATATTTGTAGTGTATTAGGGAATGTGACTACAAAATGTCATTTATTAAAAATATACATTCAACAACCTCAAACTTTGTACTATAAATTCTAAAAGTCACACAGTAACAATGAAAATAATTGTTGATCACTCCTAGAATTGAAGGATTACATCACCAATAATTTATTTTTAGTCACAACATAATCAATTCCTTTTGTGAAGACATGGATCCTGAGCCCAGATGTATACATGGAATTTTCAACATAGTCTATTCCTAAATGGGTAACAACCCCACCTCAATATCAACCATAGGCCCTAGTAAGTTGGACACCACATTCTCCCCAGTACTGGGTATGATGGACTTCTACAACTCCTTAGTATCAATAGCCACGGCACCCTATGTCTCCTTAATAACAATAATTTGGATGGGCTCTATCTTCTTCCCAAAGAATATATAAGGAATATGATGGCTAACAACAATAGGGTTTGGGTTACCCTCAAATCCAAGGAGGACAAGATGGTCATCAGTAGTCAAGTTTGTGATGCAAGAGCATCATGACCACAAAAAATGATGGATTTCAAATATATATATATAGACTATAAATATTAAATATAAGATATTTCTTGAAAGAGTGAAGTGGAACTAAAAATAAAAATTATTATTTTAAGAGCAGAGTTGTTAGGAAGATTCCAAGACCAAGATAGTCAATTTCCAAGCTTGGTTCATCTTCAACAACATGACAATATTTGAACCTGTATAAGAAGAGAAGTTTAAGGCAATAAAAGAGGAATTGAAGCTTTATTAATTTCTACATACTTTTGTTATAGTCATCGATAAGAACATTAATATATATATATATATGTAAGTTATTGTATAAACACATTTTGATGGTTAATAAAAAAAAATCTAAACTTAGTGTATTATTTCTCCACATGGAATAAAGGATTTTGTTTACTACAGTTCAGATATTGGTTCTTCCATTTACATGTAATTTGGTGCTACACTCTAGGTAAGTTGATCTATTTGGGAATAACTGAAATCAATAGAGTGACTATAAATTAGAAAGATTATGAAAAGCATTGAATATATTTTTTTGGAGCTCATTAATAAAGAAAATGTAGATATAATACATATATTATGTATTAAATTTGTCTTATTGTTCAAAAATATTGACAAAGATGTGGATCACTTTTTTTAAGTTCAACGTGTAAATCCAATTATCTGAAAAATAAATGATTTTACTTTTCCTATTTTCCAAGATTTACTGAATGGAAATAGGGAGGTTTCAGACCTATCGGTGGAAATAAAAGGCATTGTTGTGTGGTCATGCTAAATTGGTGTGGAATGATTCAAAGTTGGATAGATATGGTTACAGCTTTTTATTTTCAAATCTATTGAATATAAAATTTGGAAGAAGTCGTTTTCTGCATAGTTTTTTTATTATTATGGGTAGCACCTGATTGTTTTGATAGCAAGTCATAGAGGTGAAATGTTTAGATTGATTATCTATATATATATATATATATATATATATATATATATATATATATATATATATTACAAGGGTGTGTTTTTATATGGATTTAAGTCGATCCATAATGAATAAATTATAGTTTGCTGAAGAAAAGTGATTTCCTTAGATGTTCAATGCCTCTTTCATTAGGGATATGTATGCATGTTGTGGTATCCACAGATGAGAAAATATTTCTAAACAGTATTTCTATTTTTATTTTAACCAATTGGAGTATTTATATTTCAATTGGAAGATTCAATTAATTGATTTTATAAATCAATATATTTAATAAATAATTTAAAATGTAATGTTTGTCATTTTTGATTGAATAATTCATTATATTAAGTACACTAAATTGTGGTATTAGAGCATTAAAAATTATGCACAATCAAAAGATACAAGATAAATTAAGAGCAAAAATAAATATGGTGATAAGAGCAAGAGGTAGAGGAAGGAGGCAACCAAGATAAGCTAGACAAGTAGTCATGATGGAAGAAATAAGGAACCTAAGGACCAGATTGTAGGATTTAGAATTAGCTTAGAAAAGAGGAGATAACATAAGAGATGTTAGTGATAGAGAATAAAATGAAGATGAGTAATTGGTGATGGAAGAAGAGACAATGGAGGAAAGGATGATTAGAACAATTATGAATGTTGGTGCAAGGTCCAAAATAGAGGTTCCAGTGTATGAAAGCACCCTCAATCCTGAAGATATCATTGATCGGGTAAGTGTATTAGATAAATATTTTGATTATATAAATATTGTTGATGAAAAGATGGTTAATTTTTCTATGACCAAATTTAAGGGTCATGCATCCCTTTGGTGGGATGGAGTGCAAGAAGAAAGAAGAAGAAAGGGCAAGCCCAAAATTAAAAGTTGCGACAAAATGGTGGTAAAATTCAAAGGTAAATTCATTTAAAAAGATTATCAAGTTGAGTTTTTTATAAAATTACAAAATTTAAAGTGAAATGAAAAATTAGTAAAGGAGTACACTGAAGATTTTTATAAGTTAACAATCAAAGTAGGTCATATTGAAGAAGATACAGAGAAGGTGGCCAGGCATCTCAATAGACTGAGATACAATATACATGGTGAAATTACTCTCTTATCACCTAGATCAGTGGAAGAGGCCTATCAACTTGCTATGAAGGCTAGAGATAAGGTATCAAGGAAACATATCCAATATACAAGAAGCAAAGGATAATCTAGTGAATAGACAAGTGGAATAAAATAGTTATAGATGCATAATGAATAAATTAATTTGTAAACACAAGAACTAGTTCCAAGATGTGTTCAAGAATTCAAAGGTAAGATACCTTTTGATAAAGATATAAGTAGAGGATTCCCTGGTAGATGTTTTAGATGTGGTGAATTTGGGAATAGCTCTTATGAATGTCCAAAGTATGCATCTAGTAGCCAGGGGAATGTCCATATTGCTCAAACTATTCAAGATGAAGAAGATACTACATCTACGATTTATTAATAAGCTCCTAAAACTGGTGAATCCTTATTATGAAAAGGATTCTAATCAAGCCAAATAATGAAGCTATAGAATAACCTCCTTGGAGGAAGGCATTTTTCAAGATAACTTTCAAAGCACAAGGTAAAGTTTGTAAGGTAATTGTTAACAATGGAAGCACTAACAAACTTGTGTTTATAAATATGGTAAGCAAATTAAATTTGTGGAAGGTAAGGCATCCTACTCTTTATAAGGTATCTTGGTTACAGAAATGTCATCATATTTTGGTTAATGAACAGTGCAAAGTAGAATTTCAAATAGGGAGTTATAAGGATGAAGTTAGTTGTGATGTAATGCCTATGGATGTTTATCATATCTTATTAGGAAGGCCATGGAAATATGACATGAAATCCATCTATGATAGAAAAATAAATACATATACTTTTGAAAAGGAAGGGTGTAAACATACATTGTTGACATTGAAAGATGAAATTGCAATTGTTGAGCATGCTTCTAAGGTGTTGATTATAGGTGAAAAGGAGTTTGTGTAGTAGCAAGAAGTGAATGAAGTAAATGAAATGTCAAATGATCAGCCCAAGGTAACTGATATATTTGATGGACAAAGTAATTTATCTTTGAAGTTTAAAAATTTGCCACAAAATAATGTTGAAAAGCTATTTTCATATTTGTCTAATAGTTTAAATTTCATAAAAAGTGTGGAATTTCTTGAAGGATTTGCTGAAAATGTGAATTTGTTAAGATCACAAAATTTTCAAGAGAATAGGAGACAGAGAAAGGAAGGGAAGTTGTCTTGAAAGACAACAAAGAAAATCTCAAGTTGGATGATGGCAAAGAGTTGGTGGTCATCTATAAAGATGAAAATAATAAGGAAAAATAACAACAAGGAGTGCATATTGATGTACTAGAAAGATAATGTTTGTAGAGGAACTAGGTGGACTTTAAAGTCCAAAATAAAAACAAGAAATTGTTTATTGACATGTTTATTTATTGTGAAGATATAATGAAGAATAATGATAAAATTGAGAAGATGATAAAAGAGAACCAAAATTTCAACAAAAGTCACTTTCAATCTATTGAAGGTGAAATAGACTTACTATCAACATATGGACAATGGGATCTAGGAGGGCACAGATTTGATGTAAGATAAATAATGTTGAAGAAGAAATACTAGAATGTTGATGAAGAAGAAACATGAGCAGGAGCTCATGAAAAAATTTAGTTGGGTAATTTGATGCAGGAGCATCATGACCACAGAGAATGATGGAGTTCAAATTTTTTTTTTTTTAAAATTAAAATCTGTAGAAGTAAAATAAATAAATTAAAATATTATGTAAAATATTAAATATGAGAGATTTATTTAAAGATTGAAGTGGAGCTAAAAATAAAAATTATTATTTTAAGATCAGAGTTGTTAGGAAGATTCCAAGACCAAGATAGTCGATTTCCAAGCTTGGTTCATCTTCAACAACATGATAATGTTTGAACCTACAAAAGAAGATAAGTTTAAGACAATAAAAAAGGAATTGAAGATTTATTAATTTTTGCATTCTTTCGTTACAGTCATCAATAGGAATGTGTGTGTGTGTGTGTGTGTGTGTGTGTGTGTGTGTGTGTGTGTGTGTGTGTGTGTGTGTGTGTGTGTGTGTGTGTCTGTGTGTGTACCATCAAAAGGTGTTTATATAATAACACATATATATAAACACCTTTTAATGGTATATATATATATATATATATATATATATATATATATATAAACACCTTTTGATGGTATATGTGTGTGTGTGTGTGTGTGTGTGTGTGTGTGTGTGTGTGTGTGTGTGTGTGTGTGTGTGTGTGTGTGTGTGTGTGTGTGTGTGTGTGTGTGTGTGTGTGTTTTTGTGTGTGTGTGTGTATGTGTGTGTATATATATATATATATATATATATATATATATACCTTTTGATGGTTAATAAATAAATTTTGAACTGAGTCATAATATTTTTTATCCTCATGGAATAAAGGATTTTGTTTATTGTAGTTTAGATATTGGTTATTCCATTTACATTTGGCACTACACTCTAGGTAAGTCGATCTATCTAGGAATAATTGAAATTAGCAGAGTGACTATAAATTAGAAATATTATGAAAAACATTAAATATATTTTTTGGAGCTCATCAATAAAGAGAACACAGATATTTACATATATTATGTATTAAATTTTTCTTGCTACTCAAAAATATTGATAAAGATATGGAGAGCTTTTTCTGAGTTCATTGTGTAAATCCAATTGCCTGGAAAATAAATGCTTTTACTTTTCCTATTGTCCAAGATTTATTGAATGGAAATATGGTGATTCTAGACCTAGTAGTGGAAATAAAAAGTGTTGTTGTATGGGCATGTTAAATTGCTGATGTGGAATGATTCATAGCTGGATGGATCTAGTAATATCTTTTTATTTTCAAATCTGTTAAATATAAAATTTGGAAGAAGTCAATTTTTGCATAGATTTTTATTATTATGGGCAGCACTTGATTATTTTGATAGCAAGTCATAGAGTTGAAATGTTTAGATTGATTGATTGTGTGTGTGTGTGTGTGTGTGTGTGTGTGTGTATGTACATGTTGACATAGGAAATTGCACCTGGGGCAAGGAGGCCTAGCTCCTGCCTTCTCCTCGCAACATGGAAACTCCTCTCTCGCCTATGGGACAGCGAAGCTGGAGGGGAGAGTCTCTAGGTAAGGGCTAGCTCCCTTTGATGTATCATGTTTGTTTCAAGTAGTGCAAATACATACGGGTATATATATAAATAGCTATATAAATTGGGGGGATGAAAAGGGAAGAAAATACAGAGGAAAAAAACAAACTACTCTAAGGAGGTGATACACCAAAACAAGATGACCTTCTCACACCCACTCTCAAAATCAGACAAACACACCTATATGCTTCACCCTTGACAGAAGAAACAATCTAAAAACTTGACAGGGAGGTAAAAATGAAAGATACAAAAGGGAGGTTCACCAAAGGTGTTGTGAGGAGCACTCTGTAGATGATCCCCTCTATTCTGTACTCCAAAATAGAACTCTTCTCCTATCAACTATAGATGGCACCTTACAGATAGCTGATGTGTTGGTGTTGAACCTGTGAGAGCATCAAAGACAATGACTGAACACAAATCAATACTCAGGACATACACAGAATATCCATCCAAGAAGAGGTAAAACTGTGTTTATAGATTTAGGTAGAAATTTTAGCAGGGCTATGCCTTATAAAATTATGAAAAGATAAGATTACAAATGAACAAGTTCATAATATATATGGAAAGTCCAAGAGGCTCATTTGGTGCTCATTGGTTACAAGTGGCCTATTGTGTCTATTCATTAAAGGAAACAAGTCACTCAAAATCATTAATGAACTATGTGCTTTGTCCCCTTGAAATCTGCCTTTGTCAATGTTAATACGCGATTTGCCTTCTCATATAATGAAAAATAGAGAAAACTGGTTGCTTTACCAGCTACTTGCATCCCAAATGATCAATTCACTAGCATTATTTCACCTACTGGAGTCACTTCTCATATTAGCACCAATTGGACTGACTGCTTACTCATTCCTTGCTTGTTGCTTTGGTTTTCCTCCATTTTGTCTTATCTTGCCTGCTCAGCCCTTGGGGCAAATTTTCAACAGGTCGCTTCAATTTGTCAAACTTGATGTCTTCATCGACGTCCTCATGCCTTGTTGGTAATCAGATCCATGCTACGCTTATATGGCATTTTTCTCTTTTAACTGTGGGCACCTTTTCCTTTGTTAACTTGATGGGTCCCTTTGTGTTTTAAACTGTCTGCGGCTTGCTTGATTCTTCGGTGGGTCACTTGTTTATCACAGACTGCTCCCCGGCTTTTAATGTCTCCATGGAATTTTATCCACGGACATTTCCTCATGAGCAAAAGTCCATAGAAATTGTCCACCTGGCTTTGCATTGTATTTGAAGTGCACCTGAATTCTTTTGGGCAAAAAGTCTGAAGGAATTCAGGACTGTCTATTTTGATCAATATAAGCTTTGGACTTACCCGATCCTCCTTTTATATATGTGGGGCTTAGTCAATTTTAAACCAAATGGACTTTGAACTGAACTTTGAACTGAACCCGAATTCTTCCTTGAAGCACCTGTTATGCTTAAAGCATTTTAACTTGGACTAAGGCCGAAACAATGAACTAGATGCCGAACCAAAGAAATAGGTCTGTGACCAAAGTGTTGAACTGAGTTGAAATAAGGCCATTGGATTTTGTAACCCAGAAATGATTGTTTTCAAATAGAAAGGGGAGAAGGTGACCAAAATTTTGCTATGGGAAAAAATTGGTCAATAGATGGCGACTCATAGGGAAAGCATGTTTGCCATTCTTAAAACCCATTTGCCTTGAAAATCCATTGGGTACAGATTCAGTGTAGCTATGAAAGAATTAACAACATCCCCAAAGATTTTAGAATCAAAAATGAAGCTTCACCCCACATGCGAAGGGAAACACATAAGGCTAAAAAACACTACCTATGCAAACTGCACTTAGGGAAAATTGGAAAAAACAACTAAAAACAAACTATTATATACAGCTAACTAGGAATGCTCACCTCCCTCCTAGATTGAAAGGAAAATTTCTTAAGTCCCCTTCTTGGCGAGAAGACTTATGGTGGCAGGCAAGTAGTTGAATGAAAATGAGATTTGGTGACCTGCTCCTCCTACCTATCACCTAAGTTGGCTGGAATCTAAGTGGATTCGAATCAAACATGCCTCTGATGTATATGTATTCTGATTGTCCATAGAGGCCTATTGAATCCTAGACCTTCATATTGTTGCTCCTCACCAAGAAATCATTGGCTACTGGTTCATCATCGTTAACCCTTTGGTCTGCACATTCCCTCTGCAATGTATCATGGTCTGGCCTATTTTCTTCTGTCTTGTTGAAGACTTTGTCAGACTCATCCTCTAATTCCTCTTGGCCTTCTTGAAGAAGGTTGACTATGGTGATGTTTGAAGTGGACTCGCAAAATGACTGCTCATCCCATAGAACATCACTTCTCTATTCAAATCTTACTTCTTCAAGGCATTCCTCCAGGAAGACAGACCTCTCCTTTTCCTCCTCAAAAATTAGGACCTCTAGATGTTCAAAAGTATCCTCCTAATTTTCCTCTAACTCAGGCTCTTCAATGTAGTTGACCTCATCATCAAAATAGCAAGGAAGTTCATCAAACAAAGGAGAAGAAAACTTACCATGCATTTGTTCCTCTTCGAATTGCTAGAACATCTACATATATGCAAGACCTGCATCTTCTCCATTGTTGATGAGGTCTTCACAAGGAGCATCAATGATGATTTCTTCTTTGTTGTTGCTCATGGTAGCTTCTTAAAAGACTACAAATTGGATCTTCTAGTCCTCACTTGCCTCCTATAGAATAGGTTCTTCCTTGAGAAGGGGTGTGAAGTGGCAAAAACATGTGAAAGAGGAGGCAGTCCTTGAGCTAGAATCGAATGATTCTCCTCTCTCCACTTGATCATCACTTCATCAATATTAG